>JAOTAX010162009.1:0-14155 GCA_025629825.1 Erythroxylum guanchezii
TTTTCTTCGCGGATGTCGAAATCTTGCCACTCAGTTTGTTTCAGTTCGTTTGGAATTCGATTTGAATTACTTTGCTTTGTTCTTTCGAATCCGTTTTCGTTCGTTTCGCTTCTGCGTTTCCATTTTCGTTTCAATTTCGCTTATGCTTTTACTTCTGCTTTCGCTTCGGCCCACTTCCGGGTTCGACCTTTGCTTTTTGTTTCCGGAAGTTTCCGTTCGTTTTCACTTTTGATTCCGTTTTTCTGGTTGGGATCCGGTTTCGAGATTGGGTTCCAACAGTTAGGCTCCGGAAGTGGGGTCCAACATTGTTTGGTATAAGAGGTTAGGTTTTTCCTAGGCTTAGAATACATAGTATGATGAATTGTTATGCTATTTGATTACTTGTTGAATTGTGAATTGATTGAATTGCATTAAGTGACTTGCATGTCATACACACATGTAGGAATTAAGATTAAAATGAAATGTAAGCTAATCGTTAATGTTTACATTGAAAGAGTAAGATGCCACCTCGTAAAAGGACACAAGAAGTATTGCAAGGATCGATTGCACCTGAATCTCTGCCAAGGGAGGAGAGTACTGATGAGTCAGTAGCCTCAAGAAATGCTGAGGCTTCTATAGGGCATGGTAGTGGGCCCTCTAGAGCACAGACGTAGGAGCTACCTATTCCATTAGAGCAAGTGCCTACCTTGGATCCGAGACTATTTCAGGCATTTACTCAGGCCTTTATCTAGGCTACGGGTCAGATGCTGCAATCTTCTACTCTGGCCCCGGTTAAAAAAGGGGAAAAGTTTGACAAGTTGAGGAAGTATGGAGCAGCGGACTTCTGTGGGACCACTGACCTGGAAGAAGCTAAGACATGGCTAAGGAAGACGGAACGGATATTGGAGCAGATGGATTGTAAGGATGATGAGAAAGTTGAATATGTTGCAAGTTTGCTATAAGGGGATGTTTTGCATTGGTTGGAAAGTGCCCAGGAAGTCAGATGAAGCCATCGGTGTTGGCGTGAAAGGACTTTCTGAATGCTTATAAAAAGAAGTATTTGTCTGAAGTGTACATTCAGCAAAAGTAGAGAGAGTTTTTGAGCCTCACCCAGAGGGAGATGATGGTGAGCGATTATGGGCACCGATTTTCACAATTAGCCCGATATACAATTGAGTTAATGATGAGTGAAGCGGCTAGGTGTTGAAGGTTTGAAGCGGGACTGCATTTGGCCATCAGAGAGAAAGTAGTGACATAGAATTTCTACGACTTCCAACAGCTAGTAGAAGCTGCACTTAGAGTTGAAAATGTGGAAAATATAAAGAGTGTAGTGAACAGAAAGAGGAGAGAGAGAGAACAGTTCAGGAGGGGAGCTGGTACTCCTATGTTAGAAAGGAGTGTCAGGACCTTCCCTATGCAGTATAAGGAGAGGAGTAGTGGTGCAAGTAGATCTAGATAGTTGAGAACTGTTTCTCAACAAGCCTCTATAGCAGGAGACAGCAGAAAGGGAGATGGGGATAAGCCATCTATTCCCAAAAATGAACATTGTGGAAGGTTTCATAGAGGGGAATGTTACTGATTGACAGGAGCATGCTTTAATTGTGGAGAGAAAGGACATATGGCCAGAGAGTGTTCGAAGTATGTAAGAAGAAAGGGAATATAGATGCAAGCTTCAAAGAGAACTGAGATAGTTGGGCACAAGACTGCAATGGAAGTGGGCAGCTCTAATGCAGCTAGGAGGGTGAATCATCCAGGAAGACCTAGGGGGCAAGCACCAGTTAGAATGTTTGCAATGACATGGGAGGATGCAAAGACAACTCCAGAAGTTGAGGCTGGTATGATTAAATTAGTTGATGATGATGTAATTGTTTTGATTAATCTGGGTTCTACCCATTCATTTATGTCATCAAGTGGAATTGTGCATAGGAGAAATTTGAGCCCATTGGAAACTCCTTTGATGGTGAGTACTCCAATCGACCAGTATATTATTATTAGCCAAGTTTATAGAGATTGTGAGATACATATTGGTGGGGAACACATAGTGGTGGATTTAATGCCAATAAAGATGGGAGGATTAGATGTGATATTGAGCATAAATACGTTAGAAAAGTATCATGCCAACTTAGATTGCAAATAGAAGATAGTGGAGTTTGAAGTAAATCACTTGTTAATATAGAATTCATGTTTAATATACAAAATGCACGAGAAGGGGGATTGAATTGTGTATTCTTTTCGTGAATACAAAAACCTTTGATATTTCTTGAAAAGAACTTTTTTCAAACTATTAAATGAATACCAAAAATGTTATACAAAAATAGATACGTGGTTAAATCGCAAATAACTTCTATAGACTTGTTTAAGAACAAGAGAAATTAAAGTGAAAGGCTAGAAGATAGACACTGCAATTTTATACTGGTTCACCCCAAACCCTGGGCTAAGTCCAGTCCTCAGAGTTCATCTGAGATTTCACTATACTTCTTCAATTTTACAAGTATTCTTTCTTCCCTTTCAGAGCCTCTTCAGGTCTCTTACATAAAGTATTCTTTCTGCTATCTTGGCCTCTTCAGGCTCTTAGCCTTTTCTTTCTCTCACTAGAAAGATATTGTGAGCTTTTTAGTTACAGTAGAGTTTGCTCTCATGTATCGCAATTTGAATATAGAATTTTTCTTTGTAAGTAATAACTTGAAAACTAAAAGTTGAAAGTTGTTCAGTCTGCGACTACGACTAGTATTTATAGCCTAAGTCTCTAAATGCTTCTTATTTCTTGTAGAAACCATTATTCAGTTGAGTTCTGTAACTAACTCCAACTGACCAACTGTCCGATGTACTAGAGTATCTTCATCTCTGTATCGTCTTTGTTTTCCTGCTTCTTCTATTTTTTTCGCTTCTTTTGTTTTTTTCGCTTCTTCTGTGTTTTTGCTCTACTGTGTTTTCCGCTTCTTTTGTGTTTGGCTTCTTCTATGTTTTTTGCTTCATCTGTGTTTTTACTTCTTCTGTGTTTTCTGCTTCTTCTGTGTTTTTGCTTCTTCTGTGTTTTTTGCTTCTTCTGTGGTTTGCTTCTTCTGTGTTTTGCTTCTTCTGTGATTTCTGCTTCTTCTGTATTTTCCTCTTCTTATGTGTTTTTCGATTCTTCTGTGTTTTGGCTACACGCTTAACACACTTATCAAAATAGTTCATTTATTTCTAATACTATTATTGTTTGATTGTCACCAAACTTAATAGATGTGAAGTCTTCTTGATTTAATAATCTCCCCCTTTTTGATGATAATAAATAATCATAATTTTAGAAAGATAAAAGTGAATAAACGAATATTATTTAGATAACGAATAAGAAAACAACAAAAGATATAGACATGCATATAAAAAATACACATATGAGAAAAAAACTTGTAGTTAATACTATCTTCATTTCTTATCTCTGGTCTCCCCATGTACTATATTTCTTCTGCTTCTACTCTTCTCCTCCTATTTGTTATTAATGAAAAAAAACTTCACCATAGATGCTTCATGATTTTAGAAAACATTCGTTGCATATTAGCGCGGATCAACTTAGGGTCTTCTTCAATAGAAACTCATAGATAAGCTACTTCCTCATGTAGATCACCCACTGAGTCACTCAAATCATCAACCTTAGTATGAATTTCTTCAATTTCCTTTACTAAGGCTTCCTGACTCCCCTGCTGTGTGTGACTAACTTCTTCCAAAACAATAGTAGAATCCTGTTGAGGTGTTTTTGGTGGATGGAAGTTTGTAGTATTAGATATTTCTGAAGGTAAAACATTTAATTCTATGATTTTGATAACAGGAGGTTTGAAAAATTGTTTTCCTTCTAGGAGATCAAGGTCATCAAGTCTAGGTAGTTTTGGAACTGGTTTTCTAAGAAGGTGTAGTATATCTTTAATTGAAGATATAAAACTCAAAGGTCTAAAATGCATGATTAGATGCATAAAAGTCTCTAAGTTGAAACTGATACCTTCAAACCTGATAGTTCTGTATTGTCCTTTTGTCACTCTTCCAACTACCTGGAAAGTTGCATTTGTGGTGAAGCATCTGCACTGACTTCCTGATGATTTTGAAATTTGATGTGAAACATAGATTCCTTTACATTGAGCTACATTGCATGCCTCATCTGTGTTCCTCATAACTGCTTGTATATGATCTTTTACAAGATCATATGTATTTCCTTCAGGATACATTTTCTTTTTCCCTTTGTCTTCATTGCGTACAATGTTTGAAGGTCTTGGTTGTATATCTGGTACAATCTTGATCAATGTTCTGTTTGTGAATGGGTAAATAGTATATCGACCCTTGGACATCTTTTCAAAGGTTCTCTTATAATAATTGAGTTTCTACTTCTAATGGGTATAGATTCTCCAATCACCTTTAGTCTTAAATCCTCTTTTCTGATAGGTTTAGAAAGGTTATAATGTGCTAAAATGTGTTCAACTGACTTTGTCTTTTATTGAACATCAGTTCAAGTATTCTTTTTCTGACTAGTCTTTTGCTTCTTACTTTCACCAGTCTAGAAGGAGGTTGTTATTGAGGTTTCTTCCTTTCAAACACTAACTTCCTCTTAATTTCTGTTTCTTAAGTCGATTTTGTTGGCTGATCTTGCAAAATTGAGACCAAAGATCTAGTAGCCTGTGGTGCTTTCTCTGTCTTTCCAGAATCTTCACCAAGAGTCAAACCTTTCCCTTTCTTCTGTTCTTGTTGACGCAAGGTTAATAATCTTAGTGACCTTCTTCTTTTTTTTGGTCAAAAAGAAGAAATCCATTACTAAGAAACAAGTTCAAAATACATCAGAAAAACAACAACAATACACATAGGAGAACTAAACTCTATAGCATCTCTAGTATATCACTGCAACTCTTCAACAATTAAGGAAGAGTTGGTAATCCATCGCGGCTCAAAATGCCAACCAAAGAAGATGGAGGTGCTAAGACCCAATTACCCAAGCACATCTTCTTGCGGGCTTGCTTTGCTAACCAATCATCTGCTCTTGTTAGATTCGCGATTTATTAGAACTAAGTCAATACCCTATAAATGTTTCAATCTATACAGTATATCAGAAATGTATGGAAAAATTCTCCATTTGCCATTCCCTTTATTCTTAAGAAGTTCAGTATGAATAGTGTGTGAATCCATCTCAATCTGTACATTATGATAGTCTTTTTGCTCCAGAAACTTCACTCCTTCCCACACGGCTCTAGCTTCAACCTCAAGTGCTGATCCTACTTTCCAAGCTGAAACAAGACCATCAATAACAATGCCTTCATCATTTCGAAGAACCACTGCCCAACCCGCATCCCCGTTTTTAAAAGCTCCATCACAATTCAATTTCAAAGAACCTACAGCTGGCTTAATCCAATGTTCATTTTGAAGTTGCACCCTATACAGACCAGCCTACAGACTTGGACATCTACATTCAGTCAACAAAGAATTGCTTTTGTCAATACACCACTTCGGATCTGGCCTGCCTTGTTTAAACACCACCTTACACCTCTGCTTCCAAATGTTCTACAACAAAGCAGCAACTAACACTAAAGGAGCATTACCAGTAGCATTCTTCGTAAAAGATGCAACAATATCAGTTAGCCAGGCATCTAAAGTAGACAACCCTTCTCTTATGATTTTTAAAGCCAATGCACAACCAAACCAAACACATTGTGCCCAAGGACATAATAACAACATATGTTCAAGGGTCTCAGATTCACAAAAACATATAGGGCACAAGTCATCAGTGTTAACTTTTTTCTGACCAAATTAGATTTAATAGGCAGTAAATTTTGAAGTGCTTTCCAGAGAAATACCTTAACCTTAGGTGGGAGAGGGAGTTGCCAAAGCCATTTCCAAAGCGTCTTGTCCACCGAATGAGAAGGTGCAGCCTGCCCATTGGTTTGAATGACAGCAGCTTATTTTAACACCTGATAGCCCACCCTTACTGAGAAAATACCATTCTCGGCTATTAGCCAAATATATCTGTCCTGTGATCCTTTACCACACAAACGAATGGATTGAGTCATGCTCTGCTGTTCAGTAGTGAAAAAGTCTCTCACATCAGCTAGATTCCACTTTTCAGCATGAAAATCAATCAGGTCTGTAACTTTCTTAGGGGCACTTGCAGGAAGGCCCTCAGGTTTAGCCACTGCTATACCCTGAATCCATGGTTCGTCCCAAATATTAATGCTTCTTCCATCCACAACTTGTCACTGGATATGTTGTTTCAGGAAATCCCTCCCTTCCAACAGACTAGACCAAATCCAGGAAGCTCTCAAACCTTTCTTAGCCTACAAACATAAAGTTTTAGGAAAATATAATCCTTTCAACACCCTTGCCCATAAAGCAGTGGGATGTGAAAATAATCGCCAACACTGCCTTGCAAGCAAAGTAATATTCAAAAGGTGCAGATCCTTAAAACCCATGCCTCCAGCACTTTTACTCACTGTCATTTTGAGCCAGCTAGCCCAATGAATCCGATGCCTATTATCCTTCTGCTCCCACCAGTAATCAGCAAGCATAACATTAATGTCATCATAGGTGGTTTTAGGAAACTTGATACACTGCATCAAGTAAATAGGCATAGCACAAGCGATAACTTTGATAAGTACCTCCCTTCCTCCTTGACTGAGCAACTTGGTCTTCCAACCAGTGGTCTTCTTGATAATGCGTTCTTTGATGAACTCCACAGCTCTGCGCTTTGTCTTTCCCCTGAAATTAGGCATGCCTAAATAAGTCCCAAGGTCAGGAGCTTCAGGAATGCCAATTAACAGCTTCAATTCATTTCGCTTGGTCTCAGGTGTATTAGAGCTGAAAATAATGCTGGATTTGGACAAATTCACCTTCTGTCCTGAACCTTTACAGTACTTGTCAAGAAGAACAAACATAAGGGATATATTAGCAGCATCAGCAGGCAAGAAAAATAAAGCATCATCTACAAAAAGTAAATGTGACAAGACTGGACAATCTCTCACTAACCGAAGACCCTCTAACTGCCTAGACTTAATGACCTGATTAACCATTCTGGATAGAACATCTACAACAAACAAAAACAGGTAAGGGGATAGAGGATCCCCTTGCCTAAGACCTCTGGTTGGAGTAATAAGACCCGACCTCTTACTATTGACATTGAGAACATAAGTAACCGAGCAAATACACTCCATAATCCACCTTATCCAAGTTGAATTGAAGCCCATTTTCTCCATAACTTGCTTCAAAAAGAGCCACTCAACCCGATCATAGGCTTTGGTCAGATCAAGTTTCAAAGCCAACCCATACTGCTTCCCTTTTCTAATCTTCAAATTGTGGAATACTTCACTTGCCACCAAAATATTATCCTGTATCTGCCTCCCCTCCACAAAACCACTCTGATTTCAAGTAATGAGTGCACCCATATAAGGCCTCAATGTCTCAGTCATGATCTTAGAAATTATCTTATAGCTGAAGTTACAACAGCTAATAGGTCTAAACTGTGAAACATCTTCTAGATTCTTTACTTTGGGCACCAAGGTCACACACGCCTTATTCATTTCTTTCAACAGAAAGCCATTCTGAAAGAAACTCTTAACACCAGCAACAATAGCATTCTTAACAATATCCCAAAACTTCTGATAGAACAACCCATTATACCCATAAGGCCCTGGAGCTTTCAAGGCTCCAAGGCCAAACAAAGTTGCCATTACTTCATCATCAATTACCTCAGCAATTAAAGTCTCATTCATCTCAACTGTAACCACCCTAGGGACAACTTGGAGTACCTCATCCATAGCACTACAGCCCTCACTAGTAAACAATTGTTGATAGAATTTACAAAATTGATCAATCACTCCAGCTTCGTCCTCAATCTAGTTCCCATCATTAACTTTTATGTGAAGAATGTTGTTTCCCCGTCTTCTTTGTAGAGTGGACTGGTGAAAAAACTTGGTATTCTTATCCCCAGTAGCTAACCATTGGACCCTAGATCTAGGATACCAATATTTCTCTTCTCCTTCCCAGATTTTTTTTAAAACTCCAAGCAAATGCTTGATCTGTCTTTTCTCCTCCACACTACCTTCTGTTTTTGCCTGCACCTCAGCCATCTGTTGCATAATACCATCAATCTCCTTGCGAAAATTAGGAAAAACCTGTTGACTCCAATCAATGAGTTTGGATCGGTAGGCTTTCTGTTTCTGTACTAATTGGAACAATCTAGAACCAGCAAACTTTCGTGTCCAACCTTCTGAAATGATCTGGGCACAATCCTCATGCTCACTCCATAAAACTTCAAACTTAAATTGCCGGGAACCTTTCAGCTCACTAGGGGTAGTGTCAAGCAACACCGGAGCATGATCAAACCTAACAATTGGTAAGTTTGTAACCTAATAACTAGGGTAAGTTTCAATCCACTGCGGATTGGTTAAAGCTCTATCAATTTTCTCCCTAATTTCACCTTCATCCCTCATATTAATCCAAGTATACCACAATCCTTTAGAGGACAAATCAATTAATCCTGATCGCACAATCATATTTCGAAAATCGTTCAGCTTTCCAATAGCCATTCTCTGTCCCCCTTCTTTTTCAGAATGGTAAAGAAAGTCATTAAAATCACCCATACAAAGCCAAGGACACCTAATGTCCCTAATTTTCTGCACAATTCTCTCCTAATTCAATTTCCTCTCCTTCAAATCCGGATCCCCATAAACCCAGAAAATCTTCCAAGGAACACCATCTTCATTATTACACACATCCATGATAATAAGATGTTTATCCTGATCCACAACCTGCACAGACACACAATCCCTCAACCACACTGCTAATCCTCCCCCTATCCCAACAGGAGGAACATACACAGCTGCATCCATGTGACATCTTTTCCTAAGAATTTCCAATTTTTCTGCCTTATTCTTAGTTTCAGTCAAAAAAACAAAAGTAGGATCGTACTTCTTTTTCAATTCCATCAAGTGATGGACTGTCAAGGTAGATCCCATCCCTTGACAGTTCCAAGCCAGACACCTCATAGGCCATTGGGGACTGTTAGGGGACAGTCACCCAAACCTCCAGCAGTACCGTGCACTTCAAAACAAGTAGGCTCAAAGTCGCTAACACCACCCTTCTTCCCTCCCCTCCTACCCCTTCGAACACCTCGCTTCCCTTTACGCTCAAGCCTTCCGTCCTGAGTCACAGTATTGTCCGCACGATGAACAACACTGTCACTAGCCTCAGTGTGGTCATTGCCCAACTCAGAAAGCTGCATGTGATCAACATGTCCTCCTACATCACCACCCTCACACTGATTCAACTCCAGATCAGCAGCATCCTTACCATTCTATAAGTCAATCTCATGGTCCATTAAGAGACACCTGTCCTGAACCAACATAGTACTCATACGGTTTTTAAGTGGCACAGGCATGGCCTTCATCCATGGACTAAAGGATCTCCGCATTTCCGCTTCAGGCCTTTCGACCTTCTCCCATCGACAACTACGCCCTTGGTGCCCCAAAAGACCACAATTAAAGCAAAAATCCTCCATCTTCTCATACTGGACTTCCGCCTAAATCCGATGTTGTGACCCTCGCGGAACCTAAAAGCCAGGCAATAAAGGAACCATAATGTCAAGCTCAAGTTTCAATTGCAAAAAGCTACAAACTAGACCCATCTCCCATTTGTCCTCATCAATTTCAACCACATGACCAAGTCGTTCCCCAATTTGCCTAGCATTACTACTAGTAAGCAATTCGAGAGGCAGATTATGGATCTAAATCCAAAAGCTACACCAGGAGAAGTTGACCTCTTTAACCGCCATATCGAGGCCCCAATGTTTCAACACAAAATAGCACCCCATCACCGTCCATGGCCCATCCCTAATCGCTTTCTCCGCCTACTCTGAGCGATGAAATGAAAGAGTGTACAAATTAGGGCTCAATTCACGAACTTCCCGAAGCTTTGTCGCAGTCCATATACTCCGCAACACCCCAAAAACTTCAGTCCTATTCACAATCCGATCAGAAATGAGCTTGCCCAAAACCACACATCGCGACGAATCAGCAATCAATTCTCGGCCCGAATACAAGGCAATTTCTGACTCAAAAGCAGCCATCACAGAACCCCCAAAACAAGCCCCAAAACTACTCACACAAGAGATCGTGGAGTGGAAATGCTCTGAAACCCGTCAAAAGAAGAAAGCCGATCTCAAAACTCCCAAGGGAGACAACAACAAATCCTAAAATGCAAATCAAAACAAAACCCAATCAAAGAAACACAGACTCAGAACAATGCCCTTGACGAAACCCTAACCAGAAGCAAAGACGCAAGAGAAAACTGCCTAGAACTCTCAGAACTCGAGAGAGAAACCCCCACGTGGAGAGAGAAAAATAGTAACAATAATCATTGTAAATGCTTTTTTCACTTGGTGACCTTCTTGATTGTTTGGATTTCTCGAAATGAAGTGTCTCCCCCTTTATTTTCAACGACACTTATTTTACAGACTGTTTCACCTGGCTTTCTTCTCTGTGTGAAATTGTCTTAGCTTTTATTGATTCATCTGACGATTTATTCTTCTTTTCTTCTATAGATATTCTTCCTATGGATTGAGGTTTTGTCTTCCTTGCGGGTGTAACATTTTCACTCAAATTGCAACTGACAATACCCTCCCCCTCAGTCCTTGCTTTTGCCATAGAATCTATATCCTCCTTTTCTTGAATCTTCAAACCCATTCTACTAACAGTTGAAGCGTTAATGATGCTTTTTATATTCATCTTCATTCTGTTTCTTGCATCAAGAAGAATTCCAGAATCTCTAAAGATCCTTGTTAGCAGCATACCATACGGTAAGGCATTAGAATCTCTCTTTGACTTCATCATGTAACTTAAAATTAAGTGTAGAAGATCTATAGATTGATGGTTGAGTAGATGAAACAAGCATTATTCATCTATCGTGGTCACAACATTCTTTGAGCCCATTCTTGGTAGAACACAATGAAAAAGTAGCGCATGTAGAACCCTAGCTTTCGGAACAAGAGTTGACGCCTTCTTGTCCTTTGGGTCACTACTTCCATAGAGTTGTCGATTGATACGTGCTTTTTTGACATTGACGTGAGTCATCCATCTTGTGTTATGAGACAGCTTTGCTCCAACACATGGACATTCACTAACTTTCTCGATTAACTCCAGTGTCACAATAACCGACAATCTATCCACCATTGATACTAAGGTATCGTCTACTACTTTTGCATTCTTCCAAAACTCATATACTTCATTCAGATAGACTGTTTCACGAACCTGAAATAAAATTTTCCATCCCATTGCATCAATTTCTGGTTCAATGTCCATCTGGTTCTTTTGTAAAGAATCAAAATGAACATGTCTTTCATAAATCATAGATTGCTCCATTTGTGATCTATAGACAATAAAAACTAAACACACAAATGTATTTTTCTCGAAGTAATGATATTAGTATCTGAAGTTGAGAATGTGAACATAAAGAATTGATATCAAGAACAGAGTAATTGTAGTGTCCCCTTACCGCAGGGTACACACTAGGATGCCCAGAAGTCATTCTAGTACATATCCTACGATAAGGGCGAGCTACGATCGTTCAATACATTCACTGATATGGCATGGTAAATTTTCACTTATAAAGCATCATAAGAAAACCACAATATTTTTGAAACCAACATTTTCCTCATTCCACTTCATAAAGTCCGAGTATCTACATTGTGTCTTTCACATTTTCCTCATGTACATCATCAAAAACCTAATACAAGAGTCCTACATGAAAGAGGAAATGTATCAAATCTATCTAAGCCATCCAGGAGTCCCATCTGACCGACAGTAGAGCCCCTCAGTAGCTAAAGTTGTCTCTCGGTCCTGAAAAGACAACGTTGCAATTTTGGTGAGTTTTGCGAACTCAATGAGGTAATCATCATCGATGGTTCACTCAATTCATGCAACATATCAATTTATCACATACTGCACTTTACATAAGTATCACCTTCTGACTTAGTATAAACAAATTTCTCATTTCAATTGATCAATCACAAATGCATCTGAAATACTCATGGGACACTTTGCAAATTCTTACGTTGTTGTGACCGAGTGCCTAAATTGTCCCGTATCCAATTGGATACTGGGCTCATTAATAACTGTCCCTTATCCGATGAGGATACAGGGTTCAGTATACATAGTGAGCCTTAGGCTCTTAATCACTATTGAGCTCGAGGCTCTTTTCACTTGTTGATCTTTAAGCTCTGATCTGTGGCTACTCTGGTCACAACTGCTATTATCTGAATATGTATTCATGTATGAAATGCATGTACCATAACCACTCACATTATTTACACTTCAATATTCCAATCAACATTCACATTCATCAGACCTTCTGTCAGGAATCCAAAAACAAACACATTCATGACACATTCACTTATCATTCATAGCATAACTTAAGCAAACAATAATTGAGAGAAACTATCTAGGTTACTCACAGGTTACTCCTGAAGCTAATTCCTGGAAGATTCGGTAACGTCTGGAGTTTCACGTTCCAATTGCTCCTCTATAACAATTAACATACACATATCACAATTTGCACAATTAAGAGTATTCAATAATGCACACGTATAAAATGAATTATGTATAATGTATGTTCATGATAATCTCGGGTATCACTCCATAAATTCTTCACAACACTATCCCCATACCAAAACTCATCTAAGTATAATTAATACTTAGGTTTAAGCCTCACTCAAAACCATTGAATTCACAATTCATTTCTTATTGAGTTACTTTAGATTTTTCCTAGACACCTCTTTCGGGTCTACTATTTGTGTGAAATTAGAAGGTGAAAAAAAAGTAATCTAGACAAACTCTCTTCTAGAAAAATTTTCCTCTATGTCGTATCTTTCCATTGACTCCAAAATCATGCAATTTGGTTCAGAAATGTGAAAGATATACTCCAAACATTTTTGGACTGCTCTTATCCAAACAGTATACTACGCACAACTTCCATCTAAATTCTACACATATTAGAGACAGAATTAGATTCCAATTTCTACATACCATTTGCAGATCCATCTCGTTTGGATCAGTAGAGCTCCAGAAATCATCAAAATACAGAAGTATGTTCAGTGGAATAACACCAGTTCATATTACTTAAGAGCACACTTATTGTACCTGTCCCACTCTTTTCACTCAATCCTTCTCCATTCATTTCAGATAGCTATGGTTCTTGGTGGAGATGTAGATCAATGTCTTAAAAATCCAATGGTTCAAGAATCAGATCATTTGGATGTCTAGAGAAGAAGTTATAACCAAAAGACTCCAACGTGTTTTTGTCCTCAATCGTCTTACTTTTATCGTCTTACTTCTATCGTCTCACTTCTATCGTCTCACTTCTATCGTCTCACTTCCATCGTCTCACTTCTATCGTCTTACTTCTATCGCCTTACTTCTATCGTCTCACTTCTATCGTCTTACTTTTATCGTCTCACTTCCATCGTCTTACTTCTATCCTCTTATTTTTATCGTCTTACTTCTATCGTCTTACTTCTATCGTCTTATTTTTATCGTCTTACTTCTATCATCTTATTTTTATCATCTTACTTTTTTCTGTCTCATTTTCTTCCGTGTCATTTCTTCCATCTCATTTCTTCCGTCTCATTTTCTTCCGTCTCATTTCTATCGTCTCATTTTCTTTCGCCTCATTTTCTTCCGTCTCATTTCTATCGTCTCATTTTCTTCCGTCTCATTTTATTCCATCTCATTTCTATCGTCTCATTTTCTTTCGTCTCATTTTCTTCCGTTTCATTTCTTTTGTCTCATTTTCTTCCGTCTCATTTCTTTCGTCTCATTTCTTCCCCAGAATGTCTCCACTTATAAGAATCATAACTTTTGACTCCTGTTGGACCCCGATCTTTTAGTGGAATTTAGAGATATTAAATGAAATTGAATGAGTGTTTTTGTATATGTATATGTTATAGATGAATTTGTGCTTTAAGAAAATTAATGAGAATAGAATTGATTAGTTTTGATGATTTTGATATTTGAGTAGATTTGTATGGGTTATGAGAGTAAAGTGAATGACTCGATTGAAATGGAAGTCGAAAATTAAGAAATAAGGAGTGAAAGTGTGAGATTTGTTGAATTATGAAAGTTTGACTTTTTGGAGTAGAGAGTTGACTTTTTGATTTAGGCAGAATTTGAGAAAATGA
>JAOTAX010162129.1:252-12022 GCA_025629825.1 Erythroxylum guanchezii
TTTTTTATATAAAATGCACATGCATTAAGTAATTGTGATTTTTATTATTTTTATATCCCACATAAATAAGTGAATAATTGGAATGTCTATGTGACTAATTATAAGTATTAGTGAATAAGTAAGTTCAATTTATTTTATGAATTTAGATAATGAATACTCGATGAGCATTATGATATTTTTTATATAAAATGCACATGCATTAAGTAATTGTGATTTTTATTATTTTTATATCCCACATAAATAAGTGAATAAATGAGCATAAATAGTTTCACTCCACTGGGTTCTTATTAATAAAAAGGTTGAAGTTAAGGAGTGGTGTTTGTAGTTTTAAAGAGTGGTGTTAGTAGTTTTTTGAGATAATGACCTAGTTGAGTAATAAGAGAAATTCACGACAAGTTGTTTACTTTCTTGTAAAAAGACCCGGTAGCTTTTCAAACAAGCTTTTAATGCTCTTATTTTGTTTAACTTTATATATTATGAATAAGGGGTGTGGATATGTTTGAAAGTTAAAGCATGTTCATTTTGTGTATTGAATTAAATTTTGTGATTCATGTGAATTGATGCAAACTGTTAGTTATATGGCATTTTGATGACTGATTGACCTTATTTCATAAGTAAGTCAATATTCTAGCAAGTGCATGGCATAATTGTAGCTAGTACTGACAAGTATAGGTTGATCTCATAAGAACAGTGAGTACTAGTAGTTACCTTTTTCCTATTATGCCTACAGATTGATTTTGGATTTTAATAAACAAAATAAAAACTAAAGAAAAAAAATCAAAAATAAAGCAAGTAAAATAAATGGGCAGTAATATTGAACAGAGAATTAAGGAAGCACTAAAAAAATTATCGATATAAAAAAATTAGTATCTAGGTTTCGAGTCGTCTTTAACATATTGATCCGTTTTTATGCAATTAATTTTTGATATATTGGACTATGGAGACTCTTATTGCATGTTAATAGTTTATCTTGAGTCGACTAACAAGTGATCCTAAGGTCTCCAACTGAATTACTAGGCTAAAGTTTACAGGATTGCATTAGCTAATTATAAGTCCCTCTATTAGCTTTGACCCTAATTTGTAAGATTTTTGCTATCCTATCCTTAGAGTTTCAATCAACTCCTTCCAATTATGATAAATCTATTCATACTTAGGATTTCTTAATCTTTACGTATGAAATCAAATTATGATATAATATTCCTGGGTTTGTTAGAACATAAATAAAAACATTATTGATTACAACAAATCAATCAACCAATTGCATTAATGAAAGAGTCAACACATGTTAAGGTAACAAAATAAGGTTAAACTAACCTAAATACTAATGAAATATTTAGGTACATATTGGCGAATACGAAATCAAACATACATAAATAGAAATAAGAATTGAAAACAATGGAATCATAATTCTAAATCTCCCTGATTATCTTCTATCTCATATTCTAACAATGTAAAGGTCTAATCTTATATTCCAATGCATTAGTCGATAAAATCTCCACATTTCCCACTCCTCTGGCTCACGATCACATTTAGAGTTGCCTCTAAAAAGTTCATAACGACTCCTTTTGTCTCCTCCCCCTCAAATCTCTGTTCACAACATTATATATAGAATTCTAAGGTTTTGGCTAATGCACTATCTTGTGCACGACTGTGCATCAAATCGTGTATAACCAAAATCCTCTGAATATTGTGAAAATGCACAGCCGTGCATCCCTTCTGTGTGTCAAATCTTCATTTACACTATGTTTTTGTCTGAATTCTACTTCTTTAAGTCATAAAGGAAATTATAATCTGTATATACACTTGAAACGAATTAGGTACCAAATAAATACGACAGAAGTATTAAAATATCAATCGAAAACAAACCAAATATGGGGTTAAAATATGGTCAAATATGCATTCATCAAATATTCCCATACTTAAGCTTTTGATTGTCCTTAAGTAATTCATAATCAAAATTATAAATTTTACAACATCAATTCTTCATCAATCTTAATTTTTCCATTCATTTTATACATCATCATATCCTATTTAGTCGAATTAGTATATAATTAGAGTCAAGTTATCTTAAAATTAACTTTTCTAAGCAATATTAATAGTAATCACATCATAATCTCATTGAAGTCAAAAGCATTAATCTTTACACCCCCACTAAGATGTCACTTAATGCACTCAAGTGCTTAGGGGGAAAAGTATCAAAACTCTCAATCAATGCATAGTAAAATTTTTACCTTAGGTTTTCAATAAAATTACATCTCCACCACTTATGTATAAACTAGAAACAAAAATCCAAATGTCTTTATATAGGTTGTAATGAGGCTTAGGTATGATATGATTGGGATAATAACAAAGGTTAATTAAAGGAAATTTACTACACAATATGTTTCAAGACTTGTTTACAAATATAAATAGGTCCTTTCAATGTAACTTTATTGGTACCATAATCTTATTCATGATTTTGCTCTTTTTTTCTTTCTTCTCTCTCTGTTTTTTGAATCAAACCAAACATTCAGTATCACAATTCAAGAAATATTGGACTTTTCACGAATTTCAAGTGTCAACAAATAAATAATGTTAATAACCTTAAAGGTTTAAGACAATAAAAAGGTCTTTGTAGAAAAACAAGATAAAGTTTAATATGTGGGTTTAATTAATGAAAAAGGCTAAGGCTTAACTTGGTTATTCCTAAAAGTCAATTTAAGGGTGTGGTAATTAAAAAAAAAAAAAGGTTTAGACAAGTTGTTGAATCTAAGTGCCTTCATTATATCAATGTTTCTAATTTAACAATTACAGTCTCAATATGTATAATAAAAGCAAGTTTTAAAATTATCCTACTATATATGATATCACACATGAAAGAATAACAAGAGGTTTAAAAATTTTGAAATTTGCTCTTTAGGCTCAAAAGTTCATGAAAAGATGGCTATATATGTGTGTAATATGCAAATTTCATTCAAATTGAATATTTCAATGATTATGAAAAATACGACTTAAAAAACTATTTTTTACTATAACTATCATCCTTTTGCACACCAATTCAAACAATATTCAATAAGGAAATATAATATTCATGGACAAATTTCAGCCAATTCAAGATATTATTTCATAAAATCTATAATCAATATTATAATAATCTTGAAGAAATCGTTAAAATCCTTAACTCCTTCCCCACACTTAAAGTCATACGTTGTCCTCTATGTACATAATATAAACATGGATAATGAGTGAGAGGGTTAAGTTGCTACTTTCCTGAATATGACGATTTCTAATTTATGTCCGTCCAATATAAGACTAACATCATTGCAAAACATAAAAGAAAAAGATAAATCCAAACTAAAGAAATAATATAACAAAAAATAAAATATTATATACTAACACAAGAAATATAATCAATGAAATAAAACTAAACCTATCCTAATTCATAGGTCACCTACCATTTAGTGCTTGTTTAACATCATTAGCTCAATGTAACCTCCATGTTTAATAGCATCTTGGATCAATAATCAACATATTGCTTCCACCTTTTTCTCTAAAAAGTGATTTCATAGCCTGTAAACAATCCAAATGTTGCAGGATGATCAAAAGGACATAATGTATTAAGTTAGTAAAACCAATTAGATGCAATAATGCCCTTTTCCATGACAAACTGTGAATAAAATAAGGGATAATGAAACTCCTTAAATGATCAGCCAACTCAAATAGTTTGTCATTGAGGAAGTGGGAACCCTCCATATTTAAAGTTACTACCAACGCCTCATCAGTAGTTTCCTTACTTGGTCCCTCTGCCAGTTCTTCCTTAAGCTCCTCTATCCTCTCGTCTTCTTCTTCTTCTTCCTAGACAGAGGTTTCTGGCTTATCTTCTTCAAGTACCTTCTTCCAATTCTCTACTTTCCTTTCTTGGATGGAGACTTCTTCTTCTTCTAAAAGCTTTTCTTGGAATATCACTCCACTTATAAAGCCAACCCTTGCCTTGTCTTCACTCTGCCGCATTACTAGGCTTAAATAGTAATTTGCATTATGCTGAAGAAATTCAGGTGAAGAAACTCTTTCTTCGAATTCACTTCAACAAGCTTTAAGTTCTGGAAGGTATTCCATTATGCTATTTATAATGCTTGCCTTTTCTTCTTCTTCTTCTTCTTCTTCAGGAAGTTCTTCTTAGAATGTCCCTCCATTCATGAAACCAACTTTTGTCTTTTCTTTAACCTCGAATTCGTTCAATTATCTTTCATTTTAGCAAGGATTTCCATTAATTTATTTCTAATACTTGCTTCCTCTTCTTCTTCTATTGGGAACCTTTTTCGCTACTAAGGTTGATTGCCATTCCACATTCTGTAGGGTCTGTTTTAGTAGCACTAGGAAAACTCCCTTAGATCTCTTCAAATAGTATCTCTGCTAGTTGATCTATTCGATTCACCATCATGATTGATTCTTGAATAATTCGATCCATAATTATAGGAGTTGCTCCATTTTGAATTATATTTGTTCTTATATATTGTACCATAAGGTTGATTGTACGTATTCGGTCGCTCTCATATATGTGTTAGTGCTCGACATTCATCATTGCAGTGATAACTCTCACAAATGTCTTGACACGAATTGAATATCGGTTGAGCCTCTGAAAACATATGATAAACCTTCTCTCTCTAATATGGTGATGTCATAATTTGCAAAGACATATTCTGGATCCCATAAAAGTATTGGCCACTCCATCCTTCCGATGTGCGTTGTGGTTATGACATTAAATCTCAATTCCTAAAATAAACCACCACACTATCAGTGTAGAAAAGTTCAAAAGAAAATTAAATAAACAAGCCAAAAAAAAAGGTAAGATACATCTGAATAAAATAAAATAAAACAAATACAAAAATAAAATAAAATAAAATAAAACAAAAACAAAGATAAAACAAAATGAAATGAAAATAACTAGAGTAATAACATTTAGGTTTTTTTAATATCAAAGTCCCCGGGAACGACACCAAAATATTAATTGACCTAATTTCATGAGTAATTCAATATTGTAATAACCGCAAGTGCATGACGTACTTGTAGCTAGTACCAGTAAGTACAGTTGGATTTCACAAGATAATGAGTACTAGTAATTACCTTTTTTTTCTATTATCTAGCTTACGAATTCATTTTGATTTTAATAAAGAAAATAAAAACTAAAGTAAGTAAAATAAATGAGCAATGATATTGAACATATAATTAAGGAAGCACTAAGAAAATTATCGATATCTAAAAATTAGTATATAGGTTTCGAATCCCCCTAAACCTTTAACAAAATGATCTTTTGTTATGCAATTTTTTTGTTGAAATATTGGCTCGTGGGGACTCCTATGGTATGCTAATAACTGACCTTGAGTTTACTAACAACTAATTCTAAAGTTTCCAACTGAATTACTCAGGCTCCTATGGTATGCTAATAACTAACCTTGAGTCTATCAACAACTAATCATAAAGTTTCCAACCAAATTACTCAGGTTAAAGTTTATCGGGATTACCAATTTGTGATTCCTTCTATTAGGTTTGCAATCAACTACTTCCAATAACAATAGATCTACTTAAACCTAAGATTTCTCAATCTCTATTTATGAAATCAAATTATAATATAATATTCTCAGTTTCTTAAAACATTAAAAAAAACATGTAATTGGATCGCAACAAATCAATCAACCAATTGCATTAATAAAAAGAGTCAACATATGTTAAGGTAACAAAATAGTTTCATCTAACCTAAATATTAACGAATTGAAATCAAACATATATAAATAGAAATATGAAATGAAAACAATGGAATCATAATTCTAAATCTCCTTGATTATTTTTTTTATCTCATATTCTTGCAATGTAGAGGTCTGATCTTTTATTCCAATGGATCCGTCAATAAAATCTTCATGTTTCTTACTCCTTTGGCTCATGATCACACCTGGAGTCCCCTATAAGAAGTTTAGAACTCCTCCTTTCATCTCCTCCCCCTTAAGTCTCCATCCACATCATTATATATAATTCTACATGGTCGACTGTACATAACCAAAATCCTTTGAATATTGCAAAAATGCACAGCTTGTGAGAAGTGCACTGTCAGATGCATGACTGTGCATTCCTTTTGTGCATCGAATCTTTATTTTATGTTGTATTTTCATCTGAATTATTCTCCTTTAAGTCCATAAAAGCAATTATAATATGTATACACACTTGAAACAAATTAAGTACCAAATATATAATAAAAGTATAAAATATTAAGCGAAGACACATTAGATATGGTCAATTTGCATCTATCGGTAATTGTTATGATTAAATGAGTAATGAAGAATTTTCTTGGTTATGTTTGATTTGTTAAAAACTTCCCTGCGATTTTTTCCTAATTGAGTTTGAATGAAGGATTTGATTTCCTTAAGGACAAACAATTACTTAAGTGTGAGGGAGTTTGAGGTATGTTAGTCATACATAACTTTTACCACTATTTTTATAGCATATTTCATGTAATTTAGGGATTTTGAAGGATTTTATGCTGAAAATGAGAAGTATTTTCATTTTAGATCTTATTTCTTCCTATTTAAGGAAAATGAACAAAATTGGGGAAGAATTGGACTAACTTCAAGCAAATTTAGAAGATCTGGAGAGGGACCCTTAGATAACGCACCTATATGCTACAAATTGGTTGCTTCTTTTTCTCCTTTATAGCCATATAAATGTCTTTTTAACCCTAGAGCATAAAACAAGACTCTTTACACATCCCTCTGTAGGTCCAAAATTGACATTGAATATTTTTAGAGAATTACAAGCACACATGGCTAGCTACACATACCCACGTTAAGACCATGTAGCTCATTAAAAAGCTAAGGTTTCAAATTTAAGAGGGAGGCAAAAATGAAAAGGAGATTTTTAGCTAAGAAGTAGTGGAAATTTGTGGGAATTAAACTAGAAGTTGTTATATATTTGTTGTAGATCAAGATTATATCATTCTTAAAAGTTAGGCAATATTTCAACAAGGAATCATTAAAGATTCAAGATTCAAGAACAATTATCCCTTTTTCTTTTCTTCTTTATTATTTCGTAGTTTTTATTCTTTGTTTGATTATGAACTAAAGTGTGATATAGATTTAGGTAGGATGACCCCATGATGTAATATGTTTGATTAATTCTTTAATTTAATCTATATTTAGTTTTCTTTTCATTTATCTATATTTTTATAACTGATTGAATTGAAGGGAAAAAAAGTGAAACAATCAATTATTTGATTCATGCATTGAGATTTAAGAGATGAGATATGTGATGTGCGATTAGAACAAAATGTGGAAAAAGGGGGTTAAGTATAAGCTATTTGAGAGAAAGTTACAAGATCTTCCTAGGATAGGATAAAACCTATCAAAAGAGTTCATAGAACAAATTAATGAATTATGCCATCTATAAAATAATCTCCAGATTTCTTACCAATAGATTAAAACTAATCATTAAGCTAACAGTAGATGACTCTTAAGAGGCCTTTATTAAGGGTAGGTCTATTGGTGATAGCATACTTACTATGCAAGAGTTATTCTAAGGTTATAACAGGAAAAGAACAACTAAAAATTATGTTATTAAGGTAGATTTCCATAAAACCTTTGACTCCCTAAACTAGTCCTTTGTGATTAATAACTTATATGCCTTTGGATTCCTAAAAGATTTTGTTTATTAGATAAGACAATGTATATCCACAATATCCTATAAGGCTTTGGTTAATGGTCAGCCTACTAAACTGATAAATGGAGCTAAAGGGCTAAGGTAAGGGGACCTCCCTATCCCCTTACCAATTCATTTTAGCAATGGAAGTACTCATCAAAATGATTAAGTGGCTACTCCAAAGTATAAAAGTTAAGTTACACTTTAAATGTAGGGCTGAAAAAATTATTTCTCTATCATTTACGGATGATCTACTTCTTTTCTCTAAAATTGACTCCTCATAAATTTACTCTATAATGGGTGCACTAGAATCTTTTAAGGTCATGTTTGGGTTAACTATGAACAAGGGAAAAATTCAATTATTAATTTCTAAAGGAGAAATAGGACAAGCTAGCTCCCTATTTGCACTAACTAGTCTAAAGTGGGATAAACCCCCCAAGATACCTAGGACTTCCTATTATAACTAAAAGATTAGCTATCTCTACATTTAAACCCACTTTAGACATGATACATGGGAGACTGGATAATTGCAAGAGTAAGTTATTGCCATTGGTAAGAAGAACTCAGTTAGTGAGATCTGTACTAAGTAGTCTCCACAATTACTAGATCTCACACCTCTGGCTCCTTAAGAAGCTAATCAAAACTATAAATAGAATAATGAATAGGTTTATTTAAAGAGGTAAGGCAGAGGGCAGGACATAAATTAAGGTCAAACAAGAGGAAATTTATAGATCTAGAATGGAATGGGGCTTGGGTATCCTTTCCTTAAAATTTTCTAATCAGATTCAGATGCTTAAAAGGGGTTAGAGGCTAATTACTGATAAGCAATCCCTATGGGTAAGATGGGCACACTCCTATTACACTAAACATGGAAATATTTGGGAGTGAAAGGCTAAACAGGGGTCATCATGGACCTTAAGGAGGATCATTGAGCTAATGGAGCAACAGAAAGGAAGCCTTCTATACAACATTGGAGATAGATTCATTGCCAACTTTTGGCATGATAACTAATCTAACTTAGGACCATTATTTAGGATCCCAAAACTCAACTATTTAAGGTCAGTAATTAACAACAAAGCCTCAATCTAGGAGGCTATCACAACTTATAGTGAGTATTAGGGGATCAGAGCATGCAAGGCATATACTAATCCCCTACGTCCTTATATTGAGTAAATACATTTGAAGCGTCATCAAACAGACAATTTCACAAATGAAACATGCAGAAAACTAATGATTACCTAGGTACCTGTGATTAAATGGCATGATATAGTCTTGTTCAAGCAAGCCTGTCTGCGACCCTCCATAATTTGATGGGTACTTATAAAGGAAAAATTGAACACAAAGGACAAATTAAAGAAATTCATGAATGTATCAAATAAACGTGTGTTGTGTAAACAAGAAACTGAAAGTATGGAACATTCATATTTTGAATGTCAGCACTCTTGACAAATTCTAAAACAACTCACTGATCTAGGGATTTTTCATCATATAAATGGGAAATGGAGGGAGCTCCTTACCTTATTCTATAGTCACCATAGACAAATACATCTAGAGTGGATCATTGCAAAACTTACTTTAAACTTCTTGATTCGCGCTCTTTGACTGGAAAGAAATCACAGATTATTCAATAATTTAGTGAAGAAAGTGGAAAAATTGAGCTTCATAATCTTCAATTGCATAAAGGAGCATGTTCTCACATTTAAACTCCATAAGGAACATGCAATCCTAGTAGCACAGAGTTGGGGATTGATCGATAAAATTTAGGAATAGTACCCTAATTGCTTGGTGAGAGAGTCAAAGCTTTTTTACCATTTTTATAAATGTCAAACAATGCCAAACTAGTTGTGGATACTCTCTTAGCCTACAAAACAATGTCAACTAGCTTGGTGTCCTTTGTTTTCTTAGGAAAGCCGGTGGAATCCCTTAGCTAGTATCAAGTCGCATTGTATACTAACTCAACACTATTTGAAAGTTAATATAATTTCTAACCTTAAAAAAAACTTGCAAATAGTTGGTATTTAACTTACAAACTTGATGGATTAGCTCGTCCTCGTCTGTACTAGCTCAATCTATACCGTGCACTTGCGACTAAAATAAATATAGTTGACACACATCGATGATACATAAAGAATACTGAACAACTTTCTCCACGCAAAAGTTTTCATAAACTGTTCAAAATCATAAACTATTATAATTAATGGTTCTAAGAGAGAACAAATTACCAATGTTTCTTTTACCATAAGATTAAATTTTGATACAACCCTTTAATGTTTTCAATATATATATATATATAATATTAAACGTGTATTATATAGAAACAGATTATCTCCCTTTCTCCCAAAAATTACAAAAGTGTTTATACTTATTTGGCAAATTCCCGAGCCAAACAATCTGATTGAACCTTTTTTTCACCACAAAATGCTTAATTATCAAGAGCTAATGGCATCAAAAGATCATCTCTACTTGATAGAATCCGAAAAGCAAATTCCCATATGATTATGCTTTTAGAATCAGTATATAAAACTTACTAATACCAATGCAAATATAGAATGATCTGTCGTGAGGTGCAATCGCAAATTCTAGAAGAAAGATTCCATAATGCATACGCACATATGTTCTTAAAGCCCCTATGTAAAACAACTCACTAATACTGACGCAAGTTCAAAACTACGTATTATAAGTGTATAATCAGACCACTAATTAGTGCACTAAAAAATTCCATTCCCATCTTTTCTTTTTAATTTCATTGCTTATCTGTGTCTCATCTTGCTAGTTGAGCATGTCTTGTTCTCTTATCAGACATATAATTACTCTTTTTCTTTGGCCCCACAAAACTAAAGTTTGAAACGTGTTTATTGCATTCACTTCTGGAGATTGCAGATCAGATGATTTCACTTGTTTCCAAGTTATAGATTTTTGTTAAGCATTAAAATGAGGAAACATGAACGAATATATTTTGTTGTCTATCAAAAGAATTTTAAAAGCAAATCTAGCCAAAAGTGTATATGTGTGTATATATATATATATATATTTGTTGTCTATCAAAAGAATTTTAAAAGCAAATCTAGCTGAAATTATATATATAGGGATTTATAGCACTACTGATGTTACTGTAAACAAAACCCGACAGAGAAATGCATAAAGACGAAGAATAAGATGACTAAGGGTTTTGTTTTTAGGTTAAAAGCTAGCTTTTCATTCCACAAACTTGCAATTGCACTTAGACCTAAATGGGATCAAGGAACATGTCTTAAGAATCCTGTAGCCGATTAAAAAAAATCAAACTTTAACCAATCAAAATGAAAAAATTAACCTCATAACCAAGAATCATAAATCATACCATTAATGACTTAATCAGAATGTAGAACAAAAATATAACATCACATAATATAAAACACCACATAGATTACTTCAAAACAACAAAAAAAACATAAATTGTATTCAATAAGAAATAAAAACACATTTTACCTAAGTCGAAACTAAGCGATCCACTTTAAATGCCAAAATTTCTAATTTTTAACAGTTGTTTAATCAATCATTTTCAGGAAGAAATATTTGAAATAATGATTTTAAGCCCCAATCTAGTTCATCATCGTTTTAGAATGAACTAATTTATATTATATATAGCAATTTTATTATGTATAGCAATTGTATTTTGAGGGAATATGCCAAGACTTTCTTCCTAGCATTTTGTATATTCCAAGCGCTTCTCCATGATATAAACATGTTTCACTTGCCATACTTTGTGGATACATCTACACTCGATATGCACGTTGAAAGAAATGAAGAATAATTATGGTAGTAGGTAATACGAGCCTTAATTGTGTATCCCAGATTGAACGTGATAGAGATAAAAAAGAAGAATTGTAGAAAATACCTAACTTCTGTTATATAACTTCAGACTAACTTTTTGAAGCCAAAATAAGTGCAAATCTACTGAGATCTATATGAGAGTCGATCCTTGAGACGTCATTAAGGCCTTTCTGTAGCTTTTTGAACACTTGAACTTCTGAATGGGTCAAAATATCTGTATGTTCATGATTTGCTTAAGCAGTTACAAAAAACCTTAACTTTCTATGTATAGCATCCATATCAGGCCTCTCCATCA
>JAOTAX010162145.1:0-14135 GCA_025629825.1 Erythroxylum guanchezii
AAGAAGAAGAAGAAGAAGAAGAAGAAGAAGAAGAAGAAGAAGAAAGGAAGAAAACATACATACAAGGTCGTGATCGTGCTGCTTAAGCACGTGGAATGTTGCGATCGTGGCTCAGCACAATCACGACTCTGCTGGAAAACAAGGGAAGTCGCAATTATAGTGCCTCCTTACTGCATGGTACATACCGGGATGCCTGGAAGTCATTCTGGTACATAACCTATAAAAAGGGCGAGCTACGTTCGATCATTACAATTACTTCACATGGCATCATATCAATATTCACTTATAAAGCATCAATAGAAAAAACCACAATATTTTAAAACCAACTTTTTCCTGATTTCACTTCACAAAACCGAAAGTCTACATTGTGTCTTTCAACATTTTTTATATGTACATCAACAAAACCTAATACAAAAGTACTACTTGAAAGAGGAAAATATACACAATCTAACTAATCTATCCAAAAATCACAACTGACCGACCTTTGAGCCATGACTTCCCTTACCAATCACAATCTACACGGCTGGGAGAGCCTCTCAGTAGCTATAGTCGTCTCTCGATCTTGAAAAGACAACATTGCAATTTTGGTGAATTTTGCAAACTTAATGAGGTAACCATCATCGATGGTTCACTCAATTCATGCATCACAACAATTCGCATAACATATAATCACATAGTGCACTTTACATAAATTTCACATTTTCACCTAAGCATAGGCATTTCATTTCTACAAATATACTTAACAATGTGCATATGAGGTGCTCATGAGACACTTTCCAATTATTACGTTGTTGTGACCGAGTGCCTGAACTGTCCCATATCTATTTTGGAAACTGAGCTCATTAATAACTGTCTCTTATCTGCTTGGAGGATACATGGCTCATTTTACATAGTGAGCCTTAGGCTCTTAATCACTTTTGAGCTTGAGGCTCATTTTCACTTGTTGAGCTTTTAGCTCTGATCACAACTACCATTATCTGATTATGCATTCATATATGGACTGTATGTACCACAATCACTCACATTATAAAGTATTTAGGTCTTCACATTTACATTCAAGTAGCACTTCAATCTTTCAATCCACAGTCACTTTCATCGGACCTTCCGTCCGGAATCCATAATTAAACACATTCAATTATCATTCAAAACATAATTTAAGCAAACAAGTAATTAAGTGAGACCATCTAGGTTACTCACAAGTTTCTCCCGAAGCTTATGCCTGGAAAATTCGGCAATGTCTGGAGGTTGACGTTTTAGTTGCTCCTCTATCACAAATAATATACACGATATCACAATTTGCACAATCATAAATATTCAATAATACACATGTATGAAATGAATTATGTATAATGCATGTTCATGATAATCCTAGGTATTTATCCAATAATTTCACCACAAAATCAATCTCATATCAAAACTCATCTAACTATAATTTATAGTTAGATTTATGCCTCACTAAACCATTAAAATCTCTATTCCTTTCTCATGACTCACTTCAGATTTTTTCTAAGTAACACTTTCAGGTCTACTGTTCATATTCAATTAGGAAGCGAAACTGATGCAATTTGGTCACACTTTCCATTGACACCAAAATCACTCAATTTGGATCAGTAATTTGGAAGATATACCTCCAATATTATCGGGTTGTTCACATTCAATAACAATGTACTATGCATAATTTCATTCTAGAAATTCAATATCTTAGAGAAAAAATCAAAATTCAACTTCTTGAGACAATTTGTAGGCCTATATCTCTAGTTTACTCCAAATTAAAATTCATCTTATTTGGAATTCTACAGATCAAGATATCATCAAAATATTGGAACATGTTTAGTAAAATATCTAGTTCATACTCTTCCAACTGATACCCTTACTTTGATTCGATCAATCTTTTTCAAGTCAAAACCAAAAACTATAAATGTTTATGGAGAGATAAAGGAATGTGTTATGAATCTAATGCTTCAAAAATCAGGTCATTTGGAGGCCGGACGACAAAGTTATGGCCAAAATAGTAAAACATATTCAGGCTGGGAGGAGGACCTGCGGGTCTCGAAAGTCGCGATCGGCACTTCCGCGATCCTTCGGGATCTCGACACGTTGCGATCGCGACTTTGCCTCCTCCTCCCTTTTTTCTTCTTCTTCACACCAGTTTAGTAAAATGGGTATAACTTTCACTACAAATATCGGATTAAGGTCATTCAAAGAACGTTTTAAGGAAAACTTCTAGATCTACATCTTTCATAAAGAACTTAAAAATAATTTCTACCTCTATAAAGGTCAAAATTTCAGAATGAAGTAGCTATCCCGAACGTCCCTCCTATGCAGCGTCACAGACTTCTAAATATCATATCTCTCAATTCCAATGTCCAAAAATTTCATACTTTATATAAATGGAAAGCTAAAACAAAGATCTACAATTTCACATGACAATTTTGTCAAAATCTACCTAAATCAATACAGTAAAATCACAGAAGTTCAAAACCAGATTTTTCCTCTCTTATCTTATTTCTATGCTTCATTTCAGCAAACTTCTCTTATGTGTTTTTCATCACTACTTCAACACTTCAATTTTTTTCTCTCTATTGTAATTTTCCAAACATTAATTTCCACAGAATTAATTTAAAAGATCACTCAAAACCATTCAAACACCAATTATATTTCATATTACTCATATTTACTATTCTAACCTTCTCACAAATAATAAGATATTACAGTGATCGTACGTCAACACAATCGCGACCTTGTATGTATGTTTTCTTCCTTCGTTTTCTTCCTTTCTTGCCATTTTTCTACCTTCCTTGTCGTTTTTATAATAATACTAAATATAATAATAATATTTAAAAATTTTATTTTGAATAAAAATAATAACAATAAGGAAATTTATTATAATAATAGAAATTATTTATTATTATTAATAATACAGATAATTTAATAATAATAATAATTAAAATACTAATATTAATATTATGATATTAATCATAAATGGATAAAATATATTAACAAAATATAAATATAAATATTCTTATTCTTATTAATTATTATTATTAATCTTCGACTTACTGTTAACAGTTATTATTATTATTATTATTAAATTCCTTATAATTTGTTATTTTATAAATTATTTTTATAATAATTATTATATTTGTTAATTTTATATTCCTTATTATTATTATTATAAATTATATTATTATAAATTATTATTATGTTTCGTTAATTATTCTTATTAATTTAATTGTTTTAAATTATGATAATTATACATTTTCTACTTACTATTATTCTTATTATTATTTAATTTTTATTTATTAATTATATTAAATAATATTATTAAATTAATTATTATTATTAACTTTTTTCTTAATAATAATATGGATAAAAATATATGTTTATACTCATCATTAAGATAAAAAGAATTAAACAAACAAACAAAAATTAAGGCACTTTTAGAATAAAGACAAATAATTAATTATGTACATAAATGAAAAATAAACAAATAAATAATTTACTGAATACATTATATAAATAAATTATGTATCAATAGAAGTGGAATAGTTAACGTTGAAACAAAAATTCAGAAGTGCAAATTTTGTCACGGCTGTAGGCGGCTTGTACTATATAGTCCGAAAGTGTCTCTTAAATTTTTAACAAAAACGACACCGTTTTAACGTTAAACAGAGTTTGCCGGGCTAATCTTGGACAGAGGATCCAGACTCGACTTATGACATATTTTGATATCCTATATTGGAAAATTATGAAGATGGGAGAGCCTCCTTAAGCTATAAAAGGAGGGCTTTTCCATCTTTATCTAACATCCCAAAAATTGTCTATCTTTCCTTAAGGCAAAGATTTCTTCTCTCATTTTGTAGTATTTCACTTGAATTATTTCCTGAAAATAGTGAAATATTAATTTAGTATTATTCAAGGAAGTAGGCATAATTGGATGAACCTCGTTAAATTCTGGTGTTCTTTATTTGTTTATTTAATAGTTATTGTCAGGTACAGTTGTAGTCAATTATTGTGATATTAAATTATATATCTAGGAAAATTCTGTCTAAGAGATTTGGTTTTAAGTGGGACTATTTGTGACCTCTCTAGTTTTTCCTAGGAATTTACCTGGTGTGATTTTTCAGTGCAATCGTTCACACTCTATTCATCTAGGTAACAGTGTTCAAGGTGAATTTCTCATTATTGGTGAAATTAACCCAAGTTTCACAACAATTGGTATCAGAGCTAATCTTTTTTCCTAGTATGCTTTATGGTTGCAGTGTAGTATGATCTTCTACATCAGAAAAGATTTTTCCTTGGGCTATTGGCATTCCGCATTGACAACTATTGAATGGAAATTGTGGCAGAGATGACAGAAATCAAAGATATGACTAGACCAATCACATCGACAGCTTCTACCTCGTCTATTCTAGCAAGGACTACTGTGACAAATGCAAGATTTGTAGTGGAGATTTTTGATGGTACGGGTCATTTCGACATGTGGCAAAGAGAGGTTCAAGACGCTCTTTTTTAGCAAGGTCTTGACATAGCTATTGAAGAAAGGAAACCATATGATGTTGAGAAGAAAGATTGGAAGACTATAAATCATTTGGCATGTGGTACAATTCGGCCGTGTCTTTCCAGAGAGCAATAGTATGCTTTCTCGAAAGAAACTTCTGCATCTAAATTGAGGAACACATTCGAAGAGAAATTCCTAAAGAAAAGCAGTCAGAATAAGCTTCATATGAAGAAGAGATTGTTTCATTTCTCTTATGTTCCGGGTATCACCATAAATGATCACATCACCAGTTTTTATTAGTTAGTTACTGATTTGATGAATTTGGATGTAATATTTGAAGATGAAGGTCTAGCTTTGATGTTGTTGGGATCCCTTCCTGAGGAGTTCGAGTTTCTTGAAACTACTATACTTCATGGGAATGTTGATATGTCTCTTAGTGAAGTTACAACTGCTTTGCACAGTTATGAATTGAGAAAGAAGACAAAGGAAGAACATACAAGTGGAGCAGTAGAAGCCTTGGTAGTTAGAGGCTGTTCACAGAGCTAGATTAAAGGAAAGAAAGGGAGATCAAAGTTAAGGCTCAAATTGAGCAAAGATGAATGTGCCTTTTATCAGGAAAAAAGGCACTGGAAAAAGGATTGTCCAAAGCTAAAAAATAAAACAAACCTGATAAGGGATAGGTTGCTGCAAATTTGAATGTTGCTGAGTGTGAAGATACAAACTCAGATCTTTCATTGGTTGTTACATCCTCAATAAGCCCTTCTAGTCCATGGCTGCTCGACTCAGGCTGTAGCGACCACTGTGTCCCAATCAGGATTGGTTCTTTGATTTTAGAGAGCTAAAAGGTGGAGTTGTCTACACAGTAAATGAAAATTCTTGCACCACAAATGGGATGGGTTCAATTTGCTTAAGGAATCACGATAGAACAACCAGGACTTTGACGGATGTTAGATATATGCCAAAGTTTGACGAAGAATCTCATTTCTATAGGAGTCCTAGAATCAAAGGGCTACACTATAAATTTAGCAAATGGAGTAATGAAAGTCGTCTCTGGTGCACTTGTGGTAATGAAAGGAATTTGAAGATATAATAATCTGTATTATTACCATGGTAATGCAATTATTGAAACAACAACAGTAGCTTCTAATTATGATCAAGAGGTAGAAGCAGTTAGGTTGTGGCATGTGCACTTAGGACATGCAGGTGAAAAATCCTTGAAGATATTAGTAAATCAAGAATTGTTGAAAGGAGTTCAGGCCTGCAAATTAGACTTCTGTGAACATTGTGTCAAAGGGAAGCATAAAAGAGTGAAATTTGGCACTGCAATCCATGATACAAAGGGTATTTTGGATTATGTTCACTCTAATGTGTGGAGACCTTCCAAAATAGCTTATTTAAGAGGAAAACACTATTATGTGGCCTTTGTCGATGATTTTTTCCGAAGAAAATGGGTGTATACTATGAAGACTAAGGAAGAAGTGCTAGGAATTTTCCTCAAATGGAAGAAGATGGTGGAAACTCAAACAGGCAGAAGGATCAAGCGTCTTCATACAGATAATGGTGGGGAGTATAGGAGTGATCTATTTTTAAAAGTCTGCGAAGATGAAGTTGCTATTAGAAACTTCACAATCAGGGATATACCACAACAAAATGGGGTGACAGAACATATGAACCAGACATTGTTGGAGAAAGCTTGGTGTATGTTGTCTAATATTAGGCTGGGCAGAGAATTTTGGGATAAGGCTGTTACATACGATTGTCATCTCATTAATCATCTTCCATCAACTGCTATTGGTGGTAAAACACCTTTGGAAAAATGGTTTGGAAAACCAGCTACAGGTTATGATTCCTTACATTTGTTTGGTTCCACTGCATACTATCATATTAAGGAGTCAAAGTTGGATCTACGTGTAAAGAAAGCAATTTTTATGGGGATCACCTTTGGTGTGAAAGGATATCGTCTTTGGTATCCAAAGTCAAAGAAAATAATTTTCAATAGGGATATTACCTTTGACAAATCTACAATGCTAAGAAAGGTGACAACTGAAAATGTTAAGTAGACAGATGGTACTCCAAAACAGGTGGAGATTGAAGAAAGAATTGTTACCCCAACAAATGATGAAGCAGATGTAAAAACTCCTATGGTAGAAGAGGAGCCAGATGAAGAAAAGGTTCCAACCCAAGAACCTCCACTGCAACAATTACCAATTGTTTTAGAAAGCCAAAAAGGAACATTCAAGTACCTACTCATTATATTAATATGGTGGCTTATATATCTCTAATTGAAATTGATGACATTCCTACCAATTATAAGGAAGCAGTCCAAAGTTAAAAAAAAGATCAGTGGAGGGTAGCCATGAATGAATAAATACATTCCCTTCATAAGAATCATACGTTGAAGCTAGCTAGTCTCCAAAAGGGAAAGAAGACAATTGGATGCAAATGGTATATGCAAAGAAAGATTGATTTCCTAATAAGGATAATGTTCGCTAGAAAGCAAGGCTAGTGGCCAAAGGCTATGCTCAGATAGAGGGAATTGATTATAATGAAGTTTTTCTCCAGTTGTAAAATATTCCTCCATTCGAATTTTGTTGGCTTTGGTAGCACAATTTGATATGGAACTAGTTAATTATATGTAAAAACTGCATTTTTACATGGAGACTTAGAGGAGGAAATCTATATGACTCAGCCCGAAGGTTTTAAAGTTGTTGGAAAAGAGAATATGGTGTGTAAGATTGAAAAAGCATTGTACGGATTAAAGCAATCTCCGGGACAATGGCACAAGTGATTTGACAAGTTTATGATAGGGCAAAAGTACACAAGAAGCAAATACGATCACTGTGTATATTTTCGCAAGCCACAAGATGGATCCTACATCTATCTTCTCCTACATGTTGATGATATGTTGATAGCTTCAAAGAATCAAAGAGAAATTGAGAGATTGAAGATTCAGTTGAATCAGGAGTTTGAAACGAAGGATATAGGTGAAGCCAAGAAATTCTTACCATGGAGATAAGTAGAGACAGAAAGTTGGGGAGACTGTGTTTGACTCAAAAGCAATATTTGAAAAAGGTACTACAACGTTTTTGGCAGGAATGAAAAGTCAAAACCTGTTCTGCTCCTTCTTTATATAAAGCTCAGTGCATCCCTATCTCCAAAGAAAGATGCATAACTAGAGTATATGACTAAAGTATCATATGCAAATGTGGCTGGTAGCTTAATGTACGCTATGGTGTGTACAAAGTCAAACATTTCACAGGCAGTTGGGGTTGTGAGTAGGTATATGTATGATCCTGGAAAAGAACATTGGCAAGCTATGAAATTGATTCTATGGTACATTCTAAACATCGTAGATGTTAGTTTGGTATTTCAACGGGATAAGCAAGACGGTCAATGTGTAGTTAGATATTGTGGTTTCGACTATGTTGGTGATTTAGATAAACGTCAATCAACTACTGGCTATGTGTTTACTTTTGCAAAGGCACCAGTCAGTTGGAGGTCTACCTTACAGTCAAAAGTTGCTTTGTCGACTATAGAGGCAAAGTATATGGCAGTTAAAGAGGTTATGAATTAGGCAGTTTGGCTTCAAGGATTGCTTGGTGAGTTAGGGGTTCAATAGAAGCACGCCAAAGTGCACTATGATTGTCAGAGTGTTATCTTTTTAGCAAAGAACCAAGTTTATCATGCAAGGACGAAGCACATCGATGTTCGTTATCACTCTGTACGAGAGGTTCTTAGAGTAACAACCCAAAAGATTAAGACCACTAAGAATCCTGCTAATATGTTGACAAAGGTGGTGACTGCAATCAAGTTCCAACATTATTTGAATTTGATCAATACTGCTAAATTTTGAAGATAGGCACTTTGATGCGCATTTGAAGACACTAATAAAGATGAGCTTTGTGAGAGATTTGAAAAAGATTGATGAATATGTCAAGGTGGAGAATTTTTGTCTTATGACATATTTTGATATCCCATATTGGAAAATTGTGAAGATGGGAGAGCCTCCATAAGCTATAAAAGGAGGGCTTTTCCATCTTTATCTAACATCCAAAAATTGCTTATCTTTCCTTAAGGCAAAGATTTCTTCTCTCCTTTTGTAGTATTTCACTTGTATTATCTTCTGAAAATAGTGCAATATTAATTTAGTAGTGTCCGAGGAAGTAGGCATAATTGGCTTAACTTCATTAAATTATGGTGTTCTTTATTTATCTATTTAATAGCTATTGTTGGGTATAGTTGTAGTGAATTATTATGCTATTAAATTACATGTCTAGGAAAATTCTGTCTAAGAGATTGGGCTTTAAGTGGGATCGTTTGTGACCCCTCCAGTCTTTCCTGAGAATTTACCTAGTGTGATTTTTCAATACAATCGTTCACACTCTATTCACCTAAGCAATAGTGCTTAAGGCGAATTTGTCATTATTGGTGAAATTAACCCGAGTTTCACAATAAAATGAAGGAATAAGGATAGAGAAATGGCATAGCTACATCGACTAGGTCAGATATATATACGAGGACACTAAGTATGGTGTTAACACACGCATATTGAATCTTTAGAAGTTAATAATTAACATTTAGTTAGCCTTAATCTAGTGTTAAAATCATTTATATAATTATATGTAATTATCACATTGATTTTCCTTATTTATTTAGAATCATCTAATATATATAAATACCCCTATTGTATACATGAATATACACATTAAAAATATAGAATTTCTTTCGTCATTTCTTCTTCTTCTTTTTTTCCTTTCTACATAGTATCAGAGTCTCCTTTATAAAAAGGAGTAAAAAATTATGGGGTTTTTTTTCAACTTCTCTCTTGTAGCCTTTTTGTCTTCATATTTTAGGTTCATTAATCTGCTCTAAAAATAATTTGTTGTCTACCAAATTTTTCTTCTACTTGAGTAGATCAAAATGGTGTACAGAATAGTTCTAAAAAATCACTCATGCACTCGCATGCGCCATTGGAAATTGCTAAACTTGAAAACCATAACTGAAAGCATCTGAACGAAGAAGATAGTTCAAACAACATTGCTTTTCGATTTAACAAAATGAAACCATCTCAGATGAAATGAACCACTTTGCATTGCTCCACTTTGTCCACTTCAACATCCACAACATTGCTCCACTTTGTCCACTTCAGCATCCACACAAGCACCACACTAATAGCTACAATAGTAAAACAATGTGTAATCAATGCCATGTTAGCATCAAAGTCCACATTTATTTACCACATCATCATCTTAGTCATTTGTCACCTGTCTCCATCTATTTTATCTATAATATGTCTTCTTTAGTTAGGTTCAGACCATCAACTCAGTTTAAAAAGTATTGATCATTACTTGGACCGCCCAATTTAACTCGTTCTTCTTCAGTTTCTTAACAAACCATATTGATTCCTAAGTTTTTCTAACATTTCAAATCCATTTTTGAGGTCAAATAATTAAATTTTAACTCTAAAAATATGTTTTCTACCATTGTCACTATGAATGCCTCTAAATTTATCCAACATATTCCTAGCCCTATCAATATCACTTTTTGTAACTATAATTTATGGGTTGAGGATATGTGCAATTTAGTTAAAGGGAGACTTCTTTGGCGTACTGTTACTGAAATTAAATACCCAAACTGACACAAAATAAAGATGAAGACTTAGATGTCTTCATAAAATGCCTAGTATCCTAGGATGGAATGAATCATCAAAAATCAATATAGTTTAGGAATGCATGTACTAAAGTAATCAAACTCGATTTTCGACGCTTTGACACAACCCAGGAGGCATGGAATTTTTTAAAGAATTGTTACAATGTGTCTGATGATTTCAATCAATTTTAGTTATATAGAAGACTTCATTGAATGTAACAAATAGTGTTTTAAAAATCAGACCGGACATCGAACTGTTCAAAGGAAAGGTTTAAGGTTTAAAGGTTCAATTGAGATTACAGCGCTATAAAAATCGATATATAATAATAAGAAGTAAATTTTATAAAAGTAAGTAAAAATAAAATATTTTATTGAAATAAAAATACACCAATGTTTATTATTGTATAATGAACTAATAATAAATAAATATGAGTCTAATATAAATTTTAAAGTAATAATAAAAATCAAAATTATATTTCTGAAGTAGGTTATGTCTCATTAACTTTAAAAGTTCCAAATTCTCTAATGCTATCTAAAAACTCGTAAACTATGCTTTCATCCAAATTATTTGCATCAACTCCTTCTACTGCATTCAAATAAATTACAAATTAGTTATCAAAAGATGAGACATTCATTGACCAAATTAGGGAGTTCAAGGATTTGTAATAAATTGGTATGATGAGGGAGTATGATCTCTTATTTGACAATTATTATAACAAACTTAAAATTCCATAATCATACTTATTTGGTTTCTTTTTAAAAGGATTAATACTAGAATTGGGACTACCTATAAAATTGTCAAACCATAAATGCCTACATCAAGCCTATGTCTTTGCTAAGAAAAAATAGGTTATTGCCTCCTTTTAGTATTCATCTAATAGATTAAAAACCACCAAGCCTTTAGACCACCTCAGTTCAGTTTTTATTTCACCTAAAACCAACCTAATACTATGATGTATAATGAATTCATGGTAGGTTTGTTGGAATGGTCTTAACTCTAAAGGCTTGTAAAAATAGCGATTAATAGGCCATGATGGTTCCTAAAAAGACACTCTAAAGGTTAAACTGGTAAAGTTGAAGGGTTATAAGTATGAATGAAGATCAGCAATTGGTTTATATGATAACTGTTATGAGAACTTACCTTAGAATGTCTATCTTTATGGTCAATCCTTCTTTGATGTATAGTTGGATCTAATTATCCTCAATATAGTTTAATCTAACCTCTACTAGGTAGCTTAGTTGGTCCTTGATTAGGACTCTATCTTCTCATATCTATTAGATTGCTCTTTGATTATGATTGCACATTCTTATATATTCAAATTCTATTTTGGATGAACTTACTCTTTTTGAACAATTGGACCATTTATTTAGACTTAAAATTTATAGGTTTAAAAAAGATTGGTGGGCCATATTAGATTAACTCATACCCAATCCATCCATTTGTTAAAGGGTGTATCATTTACCTCTCAATTTCTTATCAAAACTTGTGTTCTCTAAAAATGAAACTTTTAATACTCAGGTTATAAGGAAGGTGGTTTGATCAAAGATTCAAACCATTCCAAAATCATCCATTAATCTCTTAGGCTATGTTTGGTTGGGGGTTTATTAATAGAATAGAATGAAATGTAATATTATTCCAATGTTTGGGAGGAGAGTTTGTAATGGAATAGAATGTGATTTATACCACTATGAAAGATTTGACCCAAATATCAAAAAGATATCCAATCTTATTTCTAGTACCTCAAGCTACTTTTAATATCTAAGGTATAGTCCACTCATATCCTAGTTTCTTGAATCATCTATGCATGAATTAATATCATATTTAAATGCTAGTATAATTAAATCCATAACAAAAATATTCAAAGATATTTCACATTAATAAATACTACTTCATTAATAATATTGAACTAATCCTTAATAAAGACCATAATTAGGTTTTCATTATCTAAATATATAAAAACACTTAGCTACATTTCATGTCTCAACAACAAAAAAAGAGCTAAAATCTTCTTACTCCAATCAACTTTGATCCATTGAGATGATCTCTAATCTTCATTTCTATTTAAATTAGTTTTAAAATTGATCTCTCAATTGTCCTTGGACCTCTTAGCACCTAATCCTAAGTTTCTAATGAAAATAAAAGAATGATCTAACTATAACTAAAAACAATTAAAATATGCACTTTAAATATATTTTATTTGACAGGAAAACAGTTTAGGATATGTCCATGTTCCAACTTATGGATCCTTTTGTATTTTTTTAAGAAGAGTCATAGGCTCTAATACTCTCATGCTTTAGGTTATGGATCTCTTTATAACCTTTTTAAATATAAACACAGGTTACACAGGCATATCTCAGGTCCTATTGCACTTCCAAAGTTATCTTTGTCACAAGGTCTCTCTCTGGGTCATGTTCTAAGTTACATTTTTTTTGGATATGGTCTATAAGGGACATAGGTTGGCGCACAACCATGTTTTAGGCCATTTTTAATCAGTAATTGTATTTTCTATATGGGTTTTACTTGAAAATCTCTCTAATTCTTGCTAAAACTCATCATAATGGAATATCTTCACAATTACCTAAAAATATAATAGAAAGTGAGTAAGCTAAGGTAATTTGAGCATAAAAATACTTGCTTGCTACCTTATTGGCTTTGCCACTTGATTATGAAGTGATAACAAACATTTCTTCTTATCTTTAAAGAACTAGTTGCTTCAGTTTATACTGATTCTTCACTTGGTCTATTGCATGGTATTGGATTTGAATTCTCCATTATGTTGTTGAAAGATTATGTAGATCCATCTAAAACAATACAAACAAGATAACCATTTGAAATAAGAATTATATATAAATGAAATAAGAGATAATTTTGCATAATTTGGAAAATAACATCATTAGCCTCAAATTAATCATTTAGTAAACAATTATTATATTATATCTTTAAGTTAGGTTACCAAATATTTGAAATCAATAATGGCAATTCCTAAATTTTCTATCATATCAAGATCAGTTTTATAATTGCTCAATGTGATAATAACTACAAGATCAAATCATAATCAAAAGCAAATAGTTATTCCAAAGCTGCATGTGCAATACCTATAATCTCATATTGTAATTGTATAATTCATATTAATATTTACATAGTGTTGGTTCAATGATGTGATTGTACATTAGTACTAATCTCTACCAACTTTCAAAATAATCTTAAAATAGAAACCATAAGTTATAGTAACCAAATTCCAAACAGTGGAGCTTAATCTTGAAAAAACACAATTGTGTAATCAAGAACATTAACTGCAATTGCAAACTTTTTGTATTCCTAAAGTTTTCATAAGATAATTTAAACAGGATAATGACATCTAACTGTAACTTGGATAGATGAAACCATCATCTAAATAAAGGAACAAAAACTAACTTAACAAATTTATGTCAAGCAACAAATTATAGATAATATTTTTTCTTCTTTATCACCTCTCTTTAGTATTCTTTATAACTTCCTCCTTCATCCTCAAAAGTCCTTAGAAATAGAGATTATGTTGAGAATTTATAATATCAAGCTCTAGCTCCAGCTCTAGCTTATTGTAACATCCCATCACCGATGGGAAGGGTAGAATAGTCATTTGGAACAGTTTATGAGTGCTTAAAATTTGTTTTGGCATATTCAGGCATACATATAAGTAAATAGTGAAATTTTGCACATGTAAATGCTTGTACATGCATTCATGACATTTTCCAGTATATTTGATCATAAATGTGCTTATTGTGAAAATGTTGATTTTTGTGTTTGGAAAATTGATTGGAGTGGATCTTTGTGAGTTTTGAATTTTTGGAGAATTTTAGAAATTTTTCTGAAATTTTTTGGGGTACTTTTCTGGACTAGGAAAAATGCCAAGTGGCAGACTGATTGGTTACCGGTAGTAGAAATTACTGTCCAATGGCACTGGAAATTAGATACATGATTTTAGGAATTATTGATTTGAGTCAT
>JAOTAX010162188.1:0-14132 GCA_025629825.1 Erythroxylum guanchezii
ACATATATTCTGTCATATATACAAATATCCTCGAGATTGAATTTCCTATATTGATCATCAACAATATGATCCTATACAATGCGATGGTATCCTCTGAAGTTCCTCTAATTTGGAAAATTATCAGAAGGCTTCGCTGAAGTCTTCTATTTCCTTATTGTTAATACGACAGTTGGCCCCTAAAACCATGAGTTCCATTTGTTACTTGGTTGTTTATTTGTGGTAGGAGAATTTTCATATGACCCCCTAAGTATTCTTCCATATCAAAGTTTGGTACCCCATTCTTTACAATTTCTAATTTTCAAAATAAAGATTTCATGTAATGGTCGTTTCCTCGGGCAATAACATAATTTATTGTTCTTTCTCTCTACCTCTTCTTCTATCTTCATGAAAGTAGCTGTCAGTCATTTTCTTAATGTTATGACTTCATTCAAAACAGTCTAGATGTTTCAGCAACCAATGCGATTATGACTTTTTCTTCCAGATCATCAGGGAGTGTTGAATTTGAAGTTGAGTTAGATGGTCATGGTATTGGATAGTGTGTTATGGGCCTTTAGTTCTGAGAAGAACTTAGAACGATATCGTTTAGATAGGAACCAAGTCGTCTCTTGGTGTAACGGCCCAATGGCAACTTATGCGCTAACACTAGGCCTAGCAGCATTTGAGGTGCCCTGAAGAGGAGTTAGGTTGTCTATAACAAGTAAGAAGAAACTATACTCATGGCCCAAAATTAGTACGGTTTTAAGTTTAATGCATGCATGTAATTCCTGACCCAATAAGCTTCAACTTCTACTTGATGCATTTTCGTTGACAAAACAGTTTCTCTTTGTTTATTGTAGATCCTTTAATGTTGATTCTAAATCGAAGACTTTAGAAAGCATCTTCTTATTTCAACATAATCTAGACTTTTGTTTACCTAATGGTCATTTAATGAAGTGGAGAATGTTCTTAAAAGTTTAAAATTATAAATAGCAATTATTGTCTACTAAATTAAAAGAAGTACAATTTATTTGAATAGCTTAATCTAAGAGAGTTTTAGAATCATCTATAGATTTTTGTTTCTTATGTAATTATTGATTTAATATAGGTACTAATTTTACTCATAATTCAAAAGGTCAAAATGAGGTTGACTGTAGCCTGTTTAGATTATCATTGAGAAATTTTTATGGTTTAAATTAAGATTATAAAATTTTCATATTAACAATTTTAAAATTAGTCTTTCGCTAAAATAATTAAAAGTGATTACCTATATCATACTGTTTTTATAATGTTACTTATCGGGCAACTAATTTTAATAAAAAATTATGTCAACTTATCAAAAAAAATTAACATATTAAAAACAAAAAAAATGTTTGAAAAAGTAACATATTGTCCCATTTTGTATATAAACTCCGGTCGTTTAATAAATTAAAATGACCTTATTATTGAAATTATTTATAATGTGAAAAAATGAATTATTTGGATGTCTATTGTTAATTCCAATAAAAGATTGATGGAAGGACTTTTCGATTCAAAAACTACTTATAGGTATTTGTAACATTGTATAAGCAGATCGAATCAAATAGCTTCAAGACTTATGAGTCTCTTTGTTTGATCTTTGAGGTTTAGAATATTGGGGGACTAGTTACATAGCATACTAAATTACTCAGGTAATTTCTCTGGCTAACATAGTGCCAAACTTTTCCTCTCCGTGACAAGAAGTAACAGATTTAAATACTCGGACAAGTAAAACATAATGTTTTAGTGTGCCAGACCGGACCATGTGCAACGCAAAATCGTATGAAGATATCTTCAATTTGTCACACAGAAGCAGTCGTGAAAATAGATCTGAGATCTACTAACATGTTCCTTCATTGACCTTAAAAAACAATATGTAGCATGATGTATTGTCGTACATGCAGAAGCAGCCTCGAGAACAAGCGTTTAAAACAAGAAGAAACTCGTACAGCTTCCACTTCCATATGTAACTTTTTGACCCTTCAGTTTCGAGTGACATGGTACCTGAGATGCCTTGCCTCTAATTAGCCATACAAGTTCCCAGGAGAGTTCAGTTCAGTGCACAATTAGTTCTCAGAATATCGAAAAGTCCCCCTAGGCTTAGGCAGGGTTATGGCCTCAACTGAAGCTTTGATATTAAATAACAATATAAAGAAAACAAACAACTTGCAATACTGCAGCCTTAGTTTATTTACATGCTTAGAATACGTTGTATAGATTAAGATTCCAAAGTATACTTTTATGCATTAGTATATTAAAGTCATATTTAAAGTTGAATTTTATAATATAAACTTGTTATATTGATTTAATTTTGATTGTGAATACTAAAAATTTTCATCTAATTTTAATACTTATAAAGTGAAAGAGAAAAAGGGTTGTTTTGCCTATAAAGCTATGTGGTACTAATACACGTTGATCGTCCTAAAAATGTCAATAAAGTGATATACACTATACAAAAAGACGTGTCAAGAAATGTCAACAAAGTGGAATTGATCAGTAGACTAAACGAAGCATCCCAATGCGTCTCTTTTTCATCCTTTTTAAGCTTTCGAAAAAACGTAGTTTCATTGCAAGGTCCGATTCTTGCTGTTAAGCATAACGTAAAAGGCACATGCTTCCTTTCATTTCATTCACTAAAAGCCTCTTCGGTTGGATGATCCGTATCCACTTTTAGATCCACTTTCACTCCCTTATAAGACAGACGTATCCTTCATTCATTCATACCTATACATCGCACGTGAATTTCCAAGTCACGTGCGATAATGCACCCGAAAGGACAAAAGGCTTTAAGCCTGGAACCCATGTTATGTCAAAGCCTAGGGTTAGGGTTTGTAACCTTTTGTTCTTCGAATGAGACGAAATCATTGCACGACAAAGATATTCTAAGAATACTGTAATTCCTTCTTTTTAAAATACTATTTCTCTCCCAAAAAAGGACTTTAAATATACCTTTTCTCTTTACTGGCTTTATATCCCTCTGTCATTCCCAGTTTCACTGTGTTCAGATATTAAATAACCGTAGGCAACTAAGAGCCAAGACAACGAAAACCACTTGGTCAAACTTTTATGTTTATGTGGAACTTTACTCGTATAGGGATGTCGGATGATGGGACAAAGGCAGAGTCGTAGAAGAGACGTGTTTTTTAGCAAATGTAGGTTGTTTGTTTAAGCTATAGCGACCAGTCAATGCTGTTCTTTCTTTCTTTTTTTCTTTCTTCTTCTTCTCCTCTTTACCTGGAGGATGAGAAAGGGAAAAGCTTGGAATTAGGAAAAAGAGTGGAGGGATCCAAAGAAGAGTTTTGAAGAAGATGTTCAGATACTTAAAAGTAGGAAAAGGCAAAGGTTTCTGCTCCTCTGTAGATGTGTAGAAGCCTTGAGAGGAACATTTCAACCGCATCCTTAGTCAGTTTCTTTTATATTTCGCTTTCATCGAACAACTCGCTCCTTCTGTTTTTTTGTCTTTGTTCTTTATCGGTTTTATTTGTAAAATTAGTACATTGGTCTGAAATTCCTGTTTCTGCCATTTCACTTGACAGTTTATAGAAACGAGAAATGGAGATTATAACCTTCATCACTCCGGAAATGATAACCTTCTTTTTCGAATCATAATATACCTTTTGGACAATAATATAGATAATGATAGGATGAAGGAGTTAATGCCGCTTTGCTAGTTAGTCATTAGATCTCGAGAAACGGATTATCATATAACCAGCTGTCTTTTAAAATTTTCAAAAAAATGAGAAAGAAAGAATTTGCTGTATTTCAGTTTCTGCAAATGCCTTCAAGTTTAAAAGGAGTGATCAGAGAAAGCGCTAGTGATTAACAATGGACAACTTTGAAACTTCTTCAGATGTTTTGTCTAAAATACTAAAAGGAAGCTATCCATATACCGTAAGAAGTCTCTCGCTCATGTTATAGCAACTGATTACAGCCGTTAGACAGAACTGAGTACAGAGTTTGCAGGCGTAAAAAAAAGAGAAAATAACTAAGAAGGTGAGGAGAAGAAAGAGAAATCGGCCGAAAGAGTTTGAATAAATTTTCTCCAAAACAATTGATGAGACATTGAGACATTTCAGAAAGATGGAGTTCATGATCTTTAGTCAAGCTTTGATGTTTAGTCTTCACTGATCACTCTAACCATAAGCCACCTGCATTAATGGCTATGGGAAACGAGATAATACCTGAGGTAAAGTTATATATACAGTCACAAACATCCACACGCACGCACATACATGCTTCATTAACAATATCATCTCGTACTCTCAGGACACCGAGAACATGACAAATCGAACGAGAAAATAATCGAAAGATGAGGAAAAAGAAAAGAACAAAAACCTCATGTATCAGACTTGATGAAATTCTGAAAACTAACATGCCGAAGGAGGCATGAGATTCAACCCTAAGTCATCTTTCTCCAACACCAAACGAGCCTTACTAGTCTCCAAATTTCCTGGATTGGAAGAATATTCCGGGTGCAATCTTTTCTTGGATAGTAAAGGGACACCAAATAACTTTGTCTTACAGCCATTTCCAGTGCTGGGTTCTTCAAGAATGGTCAACGATCTTTGTGAAGTGCAACTTGGAGAGTTCAAGACGCTAATTTGAGGAACTTGCTTAGGGTTAGTGGTAGTGTGATGATATCCAAGAAGATTGTTGGTAGGTTTTTGTATAAGCGAACCATTAGTGGCTATAGGATTGGCAGTTGATTGTGGACCGCAAAGAAGCAAAGAAGAAGAATAGTTATTGCTTGGAACAACGGGCTTGACATGATTTTGAACAAAGTAGATAATATCGTTATAAAGCTTTTTCATGTGTGCAAGTTCAGACATAAGCATGTTGTTGCTTCTCCTCAGTCTCTCGTTGTCCTCTGATAAAGCAGTTACAGAGCTGTTATATCCACCAACTCCGATTACTGAGGCATTGGGACCTCCTCTTCGAGGCGACGACAGTGGTGGGGAGTCACACCAGTTGTTGTTAGCCTGCTCGTCTGATTCTGATGGTGAGATGCTGATTCTGTTTGAAAATGGAAAAAAGCTAGGTCCATTAACACCAATATGAGAATGTGGATGGTGATGGTGGTGGTGATTGATTGCTACTTGTGGGTGAGCTGTTTTTCTTCTGTGTATTTCACACAACAAGTGCTTCTCTCCCTTCTTGAAGAATTCGTTAGCAAACTCCCACCTATCAGGCACAATCTTCCTGAAACCCTAATTTTTGGAATACAGCAAAGAAACCAAGATCAGCATAAACACAACAGACAAACCCCAAACTGAAAGACACAAACTTTGAAAGAAAGAAAGGAAATTAATAGGGTTGGTGGCAGATATATACATAGGTGTTCAGTTGTCTGACGAAGCTAGAGAAGTTGTTATGTTTGAAGTAGTTGGGAAGGAGATCGCGAGCAAACTCAGGTGGCCGCCAAACGACGAAGGTGGTGTCATCTTCACCCCAAGAAACTATGTGGTCAGTGGTGGGATCATCCACCAATTGGTAAGTTTTAGTGAGGAATGGAGCTGGAACTGACTTGTGGGAGTCTAGTGAGAGCAATATTCCTTCACAGTTGTCAAGCATAAGAGCCATTAAACTAGAGAACTAAGCAAGTTTTGAGAAACACAGAGAGAGGGAGAGAGAGAGCTTATGGATTCGATGTAGGTAAGTGTGTGAATGCGGTAACGTGTATCTTCGGGTGTGGCTTGCTGGATAAAAATGTGGAGGAGGAGGGACTGTGTGACACTGTGCACTATTAAGTTGATTTTTTTCTTTTATCAGCTATTCTCTTTCTTTTTTTTAATCTTTGTAGTGATTTGATATTATATAGTTTTGTTTACCTCCTCGGTAACGTAGTGAGAGAGAATATGTGTCTGTATGTCTAGGACTGTGAAATAAGGGCCTTTCAAGACAAACCCGTGAACTCTTTCTCACACACACACGCACTCTCTCTCTGACATTGATCCCGCCCACACCCACTTAAAATCATGCACAAGAGGGAGGTGCAGGCTTTCTTTGAGAATTGACACTGACACCCTCCTTTGCCTACACTCGAAGTACATTACTATATACCATATATTCCATACAAGTAGTCTAGCTAAGAAATGTTCCTCTTGTAGAAGCTTTAGATAATTTGGTGCGGAATCCAGATTATTATACGAGGCTTTCACTTCCAACCTCCTCAACTTGTTACTCCTGACTAACGACGTTGTTTTCCATATCACTTGCATGAAAACAACATGAAGGTAGTTTGTTATGACATGAAAATAAAGATTCTGTGTTCTAGACACACTAATTGATCTACGGGCTCTTGATGTTTGGGTTTATACACTAAGTATCAACATATATATATATATATATATATATATATGTTTGTATGTATGTATGTATAGTTCTAAACGTAGATGAGAAACAACAAGAGTGTTACTTATTGTTGTCTTGTTCTTCCAATTTGGTTTTTGAACTGGGACGTGCTATCTTGTGTTATCTAATAATAGGAGCTTGTGTCAAAAAGGGGGCATTGTGGTCATAAACCTTGGTCTGAGACAACGAAGGAGGCTTCACTTCTCGTCAAACGAGTGTCCTCTTTTCATTTTGTAGCTTTTCTCTTGCTATTTAATATCGCCAACCCAACACAATCTTCTCCAATTTCGAGTCCCTATCATTTTCTATTACTATAGCAGATATATGGTAAAGGATACATCGAACAACGTGATGGGGTCTTAAGCCTGTTTCTAGGTGACGGCATTTCTTCTTCTTCTTCTTCCCTTCTCTTCTCTTCTTTCACAAGTTTCTCCCTCTTTTACCCGCATAATATTCCAAACTTCAATACCAATATCATATATATGACAATATATTGATAATCACATGCTCTGTGGCTTCTACTACCTTTACTGACTAATAATTATCTCCATCCTCTATACAGGTCGTTTTAGCCTCTGCTATGAGCCTCCAACTTTGGCTCTTTCTCGGCTCGACTTCTTTCACAGCTGACGTGTCTCAGGTGACTGAATTATTGGTTCTAAAAGTTTCCATGAAAACTGAAAAAACTACAGCTTTTCTTCTCAGTCACTTTTCTTGTAAGGGCCCAAGAAAATTTTGCTTCCATACAAAACACATTCAGTATCTCTATCCCATTTTCTTGGTCTCCTCTCAACACAGGTTAACAGTAGCCTTATGATCTTTTTTTTTTTTTTTTCCTTATCTAAAGAAAAACATTAAAAGGACAACATTGTAGATTGTTTGTGCCTAGCTCTAAAGCTAGAAGTGTCAAACCTGGGGCAAATTGAAGTGCACGAAACCCATTCCGCACTATTAATTAATGAGTACATATCTAGGGGTAATGTAAAGTTGCATGAATAAGATTATAAGAGGATTCGTTCTGGAATTAGAGAGGGCAGCCAGCAACTAATGTAGGGTCGAAATCAGGTTATCTGCAAAGTCGAACAATAGTAACATCATTACTAATTATTTTACTTTGATACTTCAACTGACTGTTTATATCATGTCTATGATTCTCATTATTGGAAAAACAAAGTTGCACCGCCTAGTTCCCCACACCCAAATGATTATTCCTTCCATTTTGAAAAGGAAGAAACCAATTTCCTTATCGAAGTCAAGAAAGAAAAAGAAAAAGAAAATGCCGTTTTGATCAGTTAATCGTGTTCCAACCAAATCTATCCCCATCCTTAAAACGTGTAAAGGGACCATACATATGTTCTTTATCGTCTGATGATTATCCAATAATGGAACATTTCAATCGATAAGCTTGCTAAGTAAGTGACCGTATTTGCAGAACAACGTCCTTGGATGACTGTAACTGGTCAGAAGACATTAAAGACTGTCCAATGCATGAGTTTGCAGGTTACGTACTGTTCTGGAGGAATTGTTGCGTCGAGTACATGTACAAGTTATATTCATTAATGAACTGCTATATTTATGTTTAAAGAAATCTCTGTCACAAGATGTCATTAGATGTAAATTTTTGTAGAATTCCAAACTTAATTTACTATTTCAGCACCAAAAAAAGATGCATGTGACATTTATGATTAATCTCTTTCTGTGGATAGCAAAGAACCTGGAAATAAAGGAGCATTGTCAGATTCCTGTATTGATGTTCAATTATAACGGGAAATGCTCTCCTACGATAAGAAGCATCTTCTTAAATTTTCCTACTCTATCTCTCTCTCACACGCACTCTCTTTTTCTTAATTCCCAAGTTCAAATCGCCTACCCTTCTGTACTCTGCAAGAATTCAGCGCCTAACTTGGACTCTGTCTTTGTAATTTTCAGGGTTCTACGAATGCTGTTCTCGTGATTCTTGGTGTTGTATTCTTCTTTAACAGTATAAAGTTTATTGTCACACATCCACTCCATCCATCTTTCCATGTTACATGCATATTTCTGGGAAGTTTTCCCGTATAGCTCCTCTCCAAGCTCCCCAACTTGAACCTAGTTAGATGTACATCAAGTGGTCCAACACCTTTCGTTAGTTATGACTGACAAAATCATTTTATCTGTATAATTATTGGTCCAACTCAGATTTTTAATACTTGAGTATTGTAATTAAGGGATTATCATTATTAATTTGATTGTCCATTGCGAACCACTTGATGGGTGTGGGTCCAACAATCATACGAAAGGATCCCTTGCATTGATGGAGGAGAGCAGTTTATGGGTAATAATAAGGTAACAAATGCATGAATAGTTAATCAGTAAGAAGGTAAATTTCATGACTCAAAGAAGCAATCTTTCGGCTAATTTTACGAGTTTGTATTGTATGGTCCACAAGATATAGAAATCTATAAAAACAAAGTCTGATCTTTCTCTCTCAAGTTGTCAGCAACTAAGTCAGATCCTACTGAACCCACCACCACCATGACTAGCAAAATCAGTCCAACCCCCACAAATAACACTTAATCTCTAACATGTTGAACAAGAGCCAAGAAGATTCTATTCCAACTTCTAAAACACAGTGAAAGTGAACCCCACGGCCACCCATCCTCTCTTTCTCACATGACAACGTCGAATACAGCTTTCGAATATACATTATACAATTCGCAGTTAACAATAAACAAAAACACAAAGGTCAGTATTACATAATCTATAATGAGAATTTCAAGGAGAGACAGCTTAAAACACAGATAGAAAACGAATTAAAAAGATCCGTGTATTTAAAATTGGTTAACAAATAAACAAACTATTCCCTCCCTCTCTCTCTTTGAGGTGAAAGAATCAAAATCTGTGTTCTATACGACAAGCTACTAGGTCTTTCCTGTCGCTGCTGTCACTCTCTCTTGTCTGATTCTTTTGACCCCTCCCTTACACTGAGGGAACACAACCATGTAGTTCCCCTATTGAACATAAAATATATTTGCGGCATGCATGCACAAAGAGCATCTCACTCTATCTCAAAATTGCATCTTTAACAAATATTATATTAGTGTAATGTGTTGTAGCAGAGATACTAAAGAAATTTGAAGAAAGTGCTTGCGCTGTTTAATTTAGTGTAATTTTATGTGAAATTGATTTAAGATTAATACTTTTTAATGAGTAAAACTTAATTGATAGAATTCTTATTTATAACAATGTTTTAACACCTACACTAACTATCTATTTACATTCACAAAATCAATATTACGCACGAACTTAAATACAAATTGGATTAAAAAATAGAATACAATTATGTATATCAGTCTTAAACACAAACTAATTGATAAAAATCTAAAAATCCAGAAATTATTCTAACAATATGTGTTATGGGTCACGAGGGATATGGATCCCACGAGGAAATGGCTGGATATTAATGGACAGGACGAGATACTTGTTTGTCTCACTGAAACAAATGTAGACAAATTGGGTTTTGTCCTTTCTTTAATGATGGAAACGGACATCTGTGTCCTTCCAAAACGATTCATCATCTGTCTCAGGTCCTGTTGCTGGGATCTTACAGTGTAGAAGAAGAAGAGGTACTTTTGGTCTAAAATGTACACAAAAATGCTATTTCTTTTCCTCCAAGTCTCACTTTTTCCCCCATTAAATTCAATCACCACATCATAAACAGTTTAACTTCTTATTACATAGTCTCGTCACGAAAAGATTGTAAAATTCTGATCCATCATTTTGTTATAGTTTGGAATTGAAAGTTAAAGAAAAAGCCTCGTACTCAGTGATTCCCACAATTGTCTTCAAATTGTACGTACTCTTTGTTATTATGCCTGACACTGCGTCATTTCCTCGTTTATTATAGTTTGAGCAAAGTATATATTTATCTTATACATGCATTCTATCACTTCAAAAGGAAAAAGCTGTAAAGAATTCTCTTACTTAAAAGCTGATGAGTTAATTTAGTGTATTGATGCGACTATGAAAAGATGGAAGTCTTAAAAGGAATTGACTCTGTATGGTTTGAACTCATCTTCAGCAAATGGAACCCATTTAAACGTAGAAGCCGAAAATGCTCGACAATTCGAAATTTCAGTGTACTGGGAACATTTATTATGTTCACTTTCTTAAAGTTTTCCTTTCTTGGAATTCTAAATTCTCTTACAAAATAGCTATTTGGGGTTGATTTTCCTATTAATTGTTACGACATTGTATTTCAGATTTACAAATATTCTGGGATGATTTTTTTTCCTCAATATAATTATGATTGTTAGAATATAATGATGTTGTATCAACCACAAATACTGTCGATGTTATATATTGCATATAATATTACTTTATACAAGGATAGGGCACAAGATTTCGTGTTCTTATCAAGTACTACTTGATTTGTAGTATAACTAAAGTCATCACTCGTAAGGGAATGCTATTGCATTATAAAATGCCATATCACTTCACTGCAACTACGTGATCTTAAGAATGCAAAAATATCTATTCATATTCTTTCATCAATGGATGCATGATAGAGAATTGATCACAGGAAACTTTTGCCAACTGCCCATGTCTCTTAATTACTGGTGTAAAGGATTTGGAATATCCAAGTCATAAGGATATCTCTCCGCTAGTTTCAAATCTCTTGTATATCTGTTATTAATTGTAACTGATCTTCTAATTTTCCTTTATCTTTTAGAATTACTGTACCTTAATATATGTATATAATGTATACTATCAATAATATACCATAAGCTTATTTTGCCAATCAATATCTTATCATAGTATCAGAGTCAACACTGGCTTAATAGCTTCTTTTTTGTTCCTTTTTTTCCTCCTCTACTGCGTTCTTGCTACGTTATTTCTCCTGTCCCCCATGGCCACCAATTATGGCACTATTCAACTTGCCTCTGCAGTTTCCTCTGCGTCAAACCTAACCAGCATTGCCCATTAACTACCTATTAAATTAAACTCCACCAGTTATCTGTTGTGGCAAACACAATTGCTACCTCTCCTACATAGTTATGATCTAGCTCATCATATTAATGGCTTCGTGCAACTTCCTCCCCCTCAGTTTTCAACGAACAACTCAATCCAGTTTGGTAGCAGTGGTTTCGTCAAGATCAACTTGTTCTTAGCTGGATTATTGGCTCTATGATCAAGTCCTTTGTATCTCAAATTGTTGGTTCCTCCACTGCTCGTGAGGCCTGGCAAAAGCTTCAATCTACCTATGCCTCTGGTTCTAAGGCTCAAATTCAAACACTAAAGAACAACTTCTATCATTTGGAGACGAAGAATGAATCAGTCACATACTACTTTCAAATGGCTAAGCGCATCTTTGATCAACTAACTGCTCTCAAACATCCGATTCCTAAGGATGACTTAGTACAAGTAATCACTAACAGTTTGGACTCCTCTTACTGACCCTTTGTCAGGTCCTTTGAGAATCGCCTAGATTCTATTTCTGCTGATGACTTGTATGGTTTACTGTTGAGTGAAGAACTCAATCTTGCCCACGACTCTTCCTCTGGCGTCAATAAATCTGTCCCGCCTATTGTTCATGCCATTTAGGCCACATCTTCTTCATCCAATCGAAATCCCTTTATGCGTGTGAGAGGCGATCGTGGCTGAGGGTGGGGTCATCAGCAGCAGTATCAATCTTTTCCTCACTTGTACCGCTCCCAAGGACCCCCTATCTACCTGTCTTCCACTAATCATGTCCTCACCTGCCATAATTGCAATGGGACAGGTCACTACTCTCACCAATGTCCTTCTCCTCGTCGGTGAACAGATGTTTCTCCTTTATTGCCCACACCTACTGCCCACCTAGCCTCTTCACAATAGTCTCATCCCCAACAATGGCTATTGGATTCTAGAGCTACTCATCATCTCACTGCTGATACAGACAATCTTGCTCTTCATCATGATTATAATGGCCCTGCGGAAGTTAAGATCAGCAATGGTAAAACCTTACCAATCTCTCATATTGGCTCCTCCAATTTTTCTTCTAACCATTCTTGTTTCTTTTAGTTGGATAACATTTTATGCGTTCCTCATATTTCTGCTAATCTTCTATCTGTTTCTTACTTTGCTAAATCTAACAATGTTTCTCTTGAATTTTTTCCAAATCAAGGATATCCCCACAAAAGCATTGTTCCATTCAGGTCGGACTTACGGTGGCTTATACTCCATCTCCCTTACCCCTTCGATTGTTGGTCCTATTGCTTCTCAAGCTCACTTGGCTTCTCTTTCTACGTGACATGCTCGTGTAGGCCATGTTGCTCCTCGCGTTGTTCATCAGGCTTTAGTTTCCAGTTCCACAAAATTTAGCAGTAGTGATTTCCATCGTTTGTGTCATCCGTGCAATCTTAGCAAAATTTATAAATTGCCTTTCTCCTTGTCTAGTTCTCGTGTTAATGGACCATTAGATCTTATTTGTTTAGATTTATGGGGATCTTCTCCTGTTGCATCTTTTGATAATAACAAATATTATGTGCTCTTCTTTGATTACTTCAGCAATATATTCCTGGATTTACTTCATCAAACACAAGTCTGAACTGCTAAATGTATATATCAAATTCTAACACCTTGTTGAGCATTTCTTTAATCGCAAAATCAAAGTATTGCAAGCAGACTGGGGAGGTGAATTTCAGAGTCTCACCACACACCTTCTTCAACATGGAATTTCTCAACGCAGGTCATGTCCCAAAACTCCTGAGCAAAATGGTTGTGCCTAACGCAAGCATCGCCATATTGTTGAGACTAGCCTTGCCTTGCTCACTCACGCTTCAGTTCTTAAACAATTCTGGCAACATACTTTTGACACCGCAGTTTATCAAATTAATACGCTGCCTAATCATCTTCTCTCAAATAAATCCCTACATCAAGTTTTATTTCAGTGCTTACCTAATTATGATGAACTTAAATTTTTTTATTGTCTATATTATCCCTGGCTTAAACCTTATGCTCATGATAAACTGTCACCAAAATCTGCTTCTTGTGTTTTTTTTAGTTACAAAAAATTCATAAAGGTTATTATTGCTTAAATCTAGCTAGGAATACCATTATTGTCTCACGTCATGTTTTGTTTGATGAGCAGATTTTTCCATTTCAAAAGCACGAGATGAAGACTAGCTCTACTAGCTCCAATTCCTCTCCAGCTACTATCTTCTTACCATCCCAACACCATGGCACCTCACCTCCTACATCTTGTCCATCAAACTCATGTGCTACTTTGACATCTGCTTTACAACACCAACCTCCTTTGCATCCACCACCAAGTTCTCCTCCTCAACTTGTTCTCCCGACGACATCTACTCCCCTAAACCAATCTCAAGTGCACTCACCATTGAGTTCTTCTCCTTCACCTGTTCTCTCGCCAACATAACCCTCTCATATGTCACCTCATCCGTCGCCTTCCTCAACAGCTACCTCCTCTACACCATCCAACGTCGATGACTTATCACTAGTTGTTGACCTCACCAAATATCCCACTCCCACTGTACCTCCTTCTCCCCATACTATCCAAATCAAGCCCATCCTATATTGACTCGTCTTTAAACAAACTCATTGAAGCCTAAGACCTTTTATGCTGTTGTTGATGATAATTCTGAACCTACATCCTTTCGGGTTGCCAATAAAGTTTCCCACTGGCGACTTGCTATGAAAGAAGAATATGATGCTTTTAAACAGGATTGGAGAATGTGTAATTAATTTGTATTCACCTATACAGTAATTGTTTACAAAGGGGTATATATATAATAAATACACGAATG
>JAOTAX010162198.1:0-14131 GCA_025629825.1 Erythroxylum guanchezii
TTTGTTATAGTGATCCTTGGACACCAAGCTCTGATACCAATTGAAGTGAATCACACGTTAATAGAGACTTAATAATCAATGTACAAATGCACAAGAAGGGGGTTGAATTGTGTATTTCTTTTTACTAATCCCCTTTTTAAAACAATTTCTTTAAAAGAAACTTACTCCTTTCTCAAACTATTGAAAATCAATATTGTAAAATATTTTTTGAATTCTCGTATGAAAATAGTAAGATTGAAAATTCAAAGTTAAGAGAGAGTTGAGAGTTATGAGAGTGTTGACATAGTAGATTTATACTGATTCACCCCAAACCGTGAGCTACGTTTAGTTCTCAAAAATCTTTCTGAGATTTCATTATCTTTCATAACGTTACAAGTATTCTTTGATACCAAGCCTCTTCAGGTCTCTTACAGCAAGTATTCTTTTACACTTAGCCTTTTAGGCTATCTACTTTTCTTTCAACTGAAAGAGTTTTTAAGCTTCTGTTATAGAAAAAATGATCGCTCAAGTTTTTCACACGACTATTCAACTTCATCACATGCTATTGTGTAGGAACTTTTTCCTTGAAAATATTTTGGGAACATTTGCATCTTTATGAATATGTTTTGGACTATATTTCGTGTAAAGAACACATGTATATGAATGTTTTAAAGTTAAATGCATAAATATGTCTGAGTTTATTTTTAAGACTATTAAAGTGTTTGTTGAAATTGCTTGTAGATAAAAGAATTTGTAGTGGGGATTTTGAGATGATTATAGAAGTGTTTGCACTTTTACAGGACTTTTGAAAAATTGGGAAGGTAAAAATACAATCATTATGTTGTCGAAATTTTTAATAAAAATGATTTAAAAAAACTCCTCCACTTATATCTTTTTAATGTTAAGTTAAGGCTTTTTGGTAAAAAGGGCAATTAGCTTAGTTTCTCGAGAAACTTTCAGCTGGGTCAGATATCAACTGGAGGGCCATCATGGGGTATCGGGCAAGCCGCCTAGTCATTTTAGGATAGGGGCCTCTCAATTATAACCTATTTTCTATAATTATATGATTCAACCATAACCTCGTAACTATAAATCATCTTGTATGATTACATCATTCAACTATGTTTCACAACTATAACTCATTTTGTGCAATTTCATAATTCAACCTTAAACTCATAAGTTATACTTATAACTGAATCTGTGTAATCATATAATTCAACCATACAATCGCAAATATAACTGATTTTATGTAATTACGTAATTTAAACATAAACTCACATTTATAGCCTATTTTGTATGACTACATGATTCAGCTATAAATTCGTAATTACAATTCATTTTACATGATTACATATTTTAATCATAAACTTATAACTGTAACTTATTTTGTGTGATGCATCATTCATCCATGAACTCACATCTACAGCTTAATTTGTGTAATCACATAATTCAACCATAAATTAACTAACTTATTTTGTATATTCGTCAAAAAAAAACTCATTTTGTATATTACAAAATTCAATTTATAATATATAACTCAATTTATAATAAAGATCAAATTTGATTCAATATTTCTTAAATTTCAGGCCCTTAAATTCTAGAATCCAGACAACACAAAACATATCCAAGTTCCAAACACTACAATTATATATTGAATACTCAAATTCTATAATCCAAACGACACAAAGTCAAAAGCACATTTAAATTTCAAAATCCAAACACACATATGAGTTTATAACACAATTACACAATAAAATACATATTCAATCAACTTAAGGCCCAAGCATATGTTCAACATTTGGATTTTTGTTATTTGCAACCATGAGGCTTGAAGTTATCTGTTTGACCGGGACGGTGACTCGGTGAGGTTTGATTTTCTGCTTCACTGGGATGACGGAGGAGTGATTGGCTGACTGCATGCGGGGTAGGGTGTGAGTGTGTGACTATGAGAGAGTAAGCCAACTACTAGACCATGACAGGGGAGTGACTACTTGATTACGAGAGACAAATGGAGTGAGGTGACCACAACTGAGGTGAGAGAGAGTGAGGCAACTGCAACAAAGGACGATTGGGAGATGACGTCGCAATAGGGGATGTGAGCCTGTGATTGGCAGTGAAGTAAAAATATGCAGGGGCGATGGGAAATGAACCCTGATAGAGATGATGACGGTGGACAAGGTAGAGCTATAGAGGAGGAGGGGCAGTCGAAATGGGTAAGGTTCGGGGAGAGCCCGAGGCGGTTATAGTTTAAGGGTTAATTTTTTTATTTGCGTAGTTTAGTCATTTTTAAAATTTACGTTTAAGTCCAGTATTCAACCGAAATTATGAATATTAATTGAAAAGGTTGATAAAGGCCGATAAGAGAGGTCGATACAATACTGGTAAATTCCAATATTATTTTTTAACTGGTATGGTATGAGATAAAGATTGGTGCTGGTGGGTTGTTTGGATTACACGGACTAAATAAGAGAGAGATTAGGGGTCATATCCAATAAAATGAATTAATAAGTATGATTAAATGAATAAATTGAAAAGTCTAAATAGAGAGTTTTGTTCATCCTAAATAGATAGAAGCAGAAAAGTGCAATATGTCAAATGCCAACCTTAAGCTTAAATGTCCAAATAATCAAAAGTACAACTCAAACCCATAAATTCAGTCCAACTCAAAAGAAAGACATAAGTCCATAAGCCCAAGTCAATTCATTTAGTCCAGTCAAATTTATCCAAACTTATCGAAGATATGAATACCTTCTTTAATTTATATATTTTTTTAAAATTATTTAAACCTTTTAAGTTTAACAAAATTCATTTAGTTTAGATTTATTGCTTTTAATTCATTTGAGCTTTCAAATTAAAAGTTTATCTTTTACCTAAAGTTAAATATTTTCCTTTATCCAATAAAAGTTTATCTTTATTCAAAATTAAGTCAATTAGGTTTTAATTCATTTTATTTTTCTTTTATTTGTTCAAATAATTTTTTGGTTTTGGGTTATCTTTTTAATTTAGCCTTCTTTTTTAAAAAATTAATTAGTTATCAAATTATTTTAATTTTAAGTTCTAAGACATCTTTCAAGATATTTCATTTTAATTCTTAATCTTTAAATAAAACTACAAACTTTTGCACATATCATTGCATATTTCATTATCAATTATTCAAAATAACTTTTAAATTCACACCTAAAATTATTTCATTTTAATTTTTTTAATCTGTAAATATTTTTTAAGATGTAGGTAAGGATTCGTTATTGTGTTAATGAAAAAGTCAGAAGGAACTCAAATAAGGTTGAAGGTAGGTACAAAGAATAAAATGGTTTGTAACTTTTGATATATTAAATATATATATTTTTATTACGTTAGAGAGCCTTGAAGACTCTTAATCTAGGGCTTCTTTAATCTCCTCATCCATAAGGACACTGGGTCTTATACAACGTTTTAAATTTTGTAGCGTACCAATAGATACCGATCGGAAGGTATCATACCGGTCAAAAAGTAGTACGAATGTATGTTAAGAGATGCTAGTCAGTACCGACAGTTTTTGCTTGATACCAATTAGTATTGACGATATTCAAAATACCGATTAATACTTTAACTTTTAAAAAATATAGGGATTAAATTGCAAAAAGTCATTTTTAAAAAAAACTCACTCTCTACCTCTCTGTTTCTCCCACTTTTTTATTTCACTCTCACTCTCTCTCTCATTCTCTACTCCAACCGCCGCCTCTCCCTCTTCGACGACGGCCACTGCACTAGTCTCCTTTCTCTTCCACGCCACCACGACACTAGTCAGGCAGTCACTACTCTTGGGTCTCCTCCACGCCACCACGACACTAGTCAGGCAGTCACTACTCCTGGGTCTCCTCCACACCAGTGAAGCCACAAACCACGCCACTACCTTCTAGTCGTCCACTTTTGGCACCACTTGTAACATCTCGTTTCTATAATAAGAGTTAGAACCTAAAAATACGGTACATGTGAGATCAATTGAGAGATTAAGAAAAATGTTTTTTTCATGCTCATTCATATTGTTAGCATACATGCACGTGAATTTGAATTTTTGCACATATTAAAATGACTGTACATGCATTCATTGACATTCCAGGTACAATTGACTTATATATGTGAAAGGTGATTTTATTGAGAATTGTGGTTTATGTGTACTGAAAATTTAATTGGAAAGTAAGTCAAGTGATTTTGAATTTTTGGTGAATTTTAAGAATAAATTTCGTAAATGTTGAATATTATTATACTAGGAAAAATGCCACTTGGTGAGTAAATTGATGGAAGGAAATAGAAATAAGAAACAAATGATATTGGAGAATTGTTAAAAATGATTTTAGAAATTATTGAAGAAATTTTTGGAGATGATTTTAGAATTTGTGAGAAGATGTTATTGAAAATTTTGGTGATAGTTGGAATAAAAAGATGGGAGTTATGGAGCTAGTTCAATAAGAACTAGTTAGTTGGAAAACTAGTTAAAGCTTTAGAAATTGGACAAGTGTCCAAGTCTTAAGCCACGGTTCTTTTTATTTGAAAGACTAAGACACTGTTGTTCTTGTCTTAAAATATCTTCTCCGTGACTTTCCTCATCTTCTAGAAGCTTCATTATTGTCAGAAATCTCTCACCATTACAACACAAGTCTTACTCTCACTTTTCACTTGCTACCTTATTTTTGCTATCTTCTTCACTATAACTAAAATATCTAGCCCTACAACTCACGACTGATGATGATAGGGTGTTATTGGAAAGCTAGGGCTCATATGATTTTTAAAAAGTTGGAATTTTAAACAAGCATTTTTATGGGTTTTTTTATTATATGAGATGAAGCATGCATCACGTTAGCTCACTATTAAATAGTTATGAAATAGTGATATATATATATATATATATTTGTTGAAAAGTGAGTTAGGAATTTTTTGGGTATGTCGTATGTGTTGTGTTTGCATATTTGATGATCAATATGTCATAAGATAGTGTTAAAATGATCTTTGAGTGTGATAAATCGATGAAAATAAGAATGAAAAGAGTGCAGAAATTTTTGAAGATATGAAAGATGTATGCTTTGTTTTTGTTACTGTTGATATATGCGTATATTGGTCTTCACTGTTGTTCACACAAATTTCTTGGTGGTTTTAGAAATGAACTCTAATGAGTTTAGAGATAAGAAATAGATGTAAGATGATGTTTGGATATGAGTAATGAATGATTAAACTGAAAGTTGAGAAGAAAGTGCAGAAAAGTGAAAATGCGTGAATATATGTTGTTTTTTATATTTGGTGCTAATCATGAATTTGATCTATTTTCGAATGTTTGGAGTTAAATGGGAGTTGAAATGGTGAAATGAAAATGGAGAATGTACAAAAAAATTAAAGTGCAGAAAAATGAAAGATGAAAATGCAGAAAAAATTTGGAAAGTGTAGAAAACTTGAAGAACATGCATGAATGGGTGTTGTTTCTGGATGTTGTGTCTTAATCATGGATTCTAGAGTTGTTTAAGAAGGATTAGAGATGAATGAGAGTTGAAAATGAAGTGAAAACAAGGGAAAATGTAGATTAGAAAAAGAATGAAAGAAGAAGAAAAACAACAGCATTTCTGAAGAAGGAAGAAAAAGAGAGGAAGAAGAAGAAAAATTGCAGTATCAAAAGAGAAGAAGAAAAGCACGATCGTGCAGAAAAGAACCAGGAAAAGCAAGATCGTGCTTCTGCACGATTGAGACTTTTGAAATCCGTTGGAAACTCACGATCGTGATTTCTATGGCTACTGAAGGGAGACTGTTTTCGAGCATCCCTTATTCTTTTGGTCATAACTTCTTTTTCCGACCTCCAAATGGCATGGGACTTGAATCATTGGACTCAAAACACTTGGCTCTACCTCTCCACCAAAAATTTGAGCCGTCTGAAATCATTGGGAGAGATTAAGCGAAAAATTTGGAACTAGTTCGAGTGGGTGTGCACGACCTGCGTTAAGGTTACACGACCGTGACTTATTGGTGTGCACAAGCGTGCAGGAAGGTTGCACGCCTGTGATATGGTTATCTTGGAATGCACAGCCATGCACTAATGATGCATGGTTGTGACTTATTTTGTTAAAGATCAAAAGTGCACGATCGTGCTTTTTGCTCACTGAACATCCTTCCTTCTTTTGTCTATAACTTCTTCTCTATTTATCCAATTGAGATGATTTTTGATTTGGAGTAAACTAGAGACATAGGGATACGAATTCTCTAGTGAAATCTAGTTTTAATTCAGTCGTTAATAATTTCAATTTCTGGATGGAAATTAAGTACAGGGCATTGTTTCAGTATAAGAATAGTCCGAAAATGTTTAGGGTATAACTTTCAGATTACTGAAGCAAATTGAATGATTTTGATGTCATTAGAAACAAGACAATGGGGAACATTTGTCTAGAAGAAAGTGTTATCAAATTACTTCATCTTCCTTGTCAGAATGTTCATGAAAAATAGACCCAAAGGTCTGAAAATTTAGAGAAATTATAAGAAAGAATGAGAGTTGGGATATTGTATGATTATATAATGTTAGAATAAATGAATTGTTGGTATTAAAGCATCAAAAACATATGTATAATGGAAATAAAGATATTCATATGATTGTAGTTGTGATTCAAAGGAGAGGAGTAATGGGTATCAAGTTAAAGTGAATGAGAAATTGTTATTATAAGAGCAAATAATGCTAGAAAATAAATGATGAGTCATTGAATTATGAAATGAAAATGAGCATAAGATGTGAAATTTGATAATATACCTGGGATTGTCATTGAGTATGCATTATACATTACACACATACATATGTGTAAAACTGAATGTTATGTGATTGCGCAATTATTAATATATGTGTAACGTGCATATTGCATAATTATGATGAGCAGGTTAAATGTTCGCATTCAGACATTTCCGGATCATGAAAGCTAATGCTAATTTGGAGCATACTGTGAGTTGACCTAGATGGTCTCATTTCATTGTTTGTTTTGATTTCAATTTCTGCATTGAATGACTACGGTCTTGATTATTATGCAATGTGAATATGATTGATATGATTGTGATTTGCTTATGTTAACGTCGGACAATAAAGGTCCGAGACTTGATGCATGAATGTGATATTGAAGTACTACATGTATGTGATTGTGATGAAATAAATGTTACTCAACAATTATGTTGAATGCCGGACTAAGGTCTGACGATAAATGTGATCTGAATGTGAATGTGCAATCATATGATTGACTGATAATATGAAAATGTGATGGATTACATTACAAGAATGTATGAAAGATAAAAGCAGTTGTGATCGGAGTCGCTAGTGAAAAAGAGCTTAAAGCTCAGAATGTGAAAAGAGCCTCAAGCTCAGTTGTGAATGTATCCGGTATCCACTAAAGGATATGGGATATTATCTGATACAACTCGGTATCCACTAAGGGATATGAGCTAGTAATTAGGCACTCGGTTACAACAAAGTAATAAATGAAAGCGAGTCTCATGGGCATTGCATTATAAGTGATATGTGTATTTTAAATGATTGAAATTATTAAATTGACTGCTCTGAATGTGATGCTATATGTTAAATGAAGTGATGTAAATTATATGAAAATATGAAGTGATGTGTTATGTGATTGAGTGGGCCATCGAGGATGGTCACTCACTGAGTTTGCAAGTCTCATCCAAAATTTGCAATATTTTTCAGGCTCAGAAGAGTTACCCTGTTAGGTAAACAGGAGTATAGCCACTGTATTCAAGTGAGAGATAGAAGTCGGGATTAATTCGCGTCTACATATGTAATTCATTGTTATGTATCCAAATATGTCGTCAGAAGTATTATAACATGTGTATTTAAATATTCCTATTTTGTAATAACTTTCCAAAACGGAAAGGTTTGTAAATGAGATTGATCTTGAGTATGGTAAAAATAAATGTGATTTTAATGTTATGAAAGAAAAGAATGGGCCTAATTTGATTACTGATTTCCGCATACATGTATGATAAATTTGAAAATTTTGCATCGAGTTGCGAGTGTTTGACTGTTTTAGTATGCCACCCTTGCTGGATATGTACTTGGACATCACTCAGGATGTCGGTTACGTGTCTTGCGAGGGTGGGATGATATAATTTGGTATCAGAGCCCAGAAATAGTATCTTACATGGGCGTTTTCAAAATATATGTCAAGATACTTGCATTTTTTGTCATGTCATAGTAGACAGTAGTAACTAATCCCTAGTCTGAGTCGCATGTGTATGAGTTACACACACGAGCATATGTTAAGAGTTTGAGTTGATAGAATTTGTGAGAAGAGTGATGCTCTTTCAGAATGTTAGGAAACTAAAGTTTGTGGATAATTAGAAATGAGAAATAGTATATGGGTAAATATGACAGTGGTGGATGTATTATTGAATACGACATCAATATTATACTGTGATTATATATCCCCGAATGTGATAAAGATATGAATGTATTGTCATGGATTGTTTGAGAAAAATAGGGAGATAAGTAGAAATGATGATATTAAAGTGTACAAGTAGAATGTAATGAAAACAAGAATTTTTATAATCTTAAGGAGATGAATTTGGAACTGAAGTGGTTGTTTGATTAATGTGATAAGAGTTTCGATCCATCGTAAGAATATATATGTGGAAATTGAGATCAGAATTTTATGATGATTATACATCTATAATTTTGAATTAATTGAGGATATACATATGGGAGATGAAATAAATGACAATAGGAAGATGAGATAGAAATGAGATAAAGAAAAAGATCGTGAATCAAACGAGAAGAGTTAATGCACCCAATATGGTAGTTGAATCATTATGATATGATGTAACACTAGAAGAGGTAAATTCTGGAGAATTGGGGTAAAGTTGATGTTAGTATATGTCAATGTGAGGAAACCTTGATTGTGGCAAGGATAAAGAGAGAAATATTGTCTAGGATCAATTGAGATCAAAGCATTACTATTGTAAGATAATTGGCCATCTGTCAGAAATAAATCTCTGGATAGAATGGGATGACCTTGATGATACACACTTAAGCATATGTGACAATAATGATGTCTACTACTTCACCGGGTTTTGGTAACCAGAACATTATGACCTTGTAAAAAAAACATAAATTGATCTTTTTGAGGTACTAAGAATGTCTGATAAGTAGATAAAGGCTACATGAATAATATAGATGATTGAAACAAGAAACCTTTTTTCGAAGAAGAATTTCATCGAATTAGATTAAGCAGATCAAATAATTTATTCTTAAGAATGATCAATGAATGAATAAATCAGAAATGATATTGGAGTCCTAGTCCTAATGGAGACTCAAGCATAAGATGTAGAATATGTTACTGAGAGTGTATGCATTTTGTTGATGTTAAGTATCCAACTAAGTGATTGGATTCTTGAATTTGAGGTGACATTAAGTATAAGAGATACAAATCAGGTCTGATGAATGTGTTACCAACACTGGAAATTAAGATTTCCAATGAATTGAAATGTGTGGAGAAACTATTATAAATGAACAGACATTAGAACAAGTCAATGTGAAATTAGGAGAAATCAAATGAATTGAGAAAATCATTCGAGAGAAGAAGTCAATTAGGAAATCGAAAATAACATGAGATAATACTACCTCATTGAGGAATTAGATATTTAAAGAATTACGAGAAACAAATCATGGGCGCAAGGCGTTTTGGGTTATATCTGTTGGAGTTAACAATGCCCTCGACAGTATTATGGTGTTGAAGATTAAAGTGATCCAAGCAAAATTGTATCAATTAGTGACTATGATCATAGATGGTATTTTGAGTGTATTCAAAAAGTAAAGAGAACATATTGAATACTAGAGGAAATCTTACATATCATGAAGGTAGAAACAATTATATGCCAAGTTTAATGAGAGTGAATCTTAGCTAGATAAAATAAAATGTGGGTTGTATAATATCTGAACATGGCATATTGAGAGACCAAAAAAAGTAGAGGTGATGATAAAGTGAGAAACTATAAGGAATATATAAGAGATTCAGAGTTCTTTAGAACTGACTGTATATTGGATACTACCAGAGACTGTCGAGGGATTTTTACTAATCTTATCCTTGACAAAAATATTTAAGGAAAATTGTGTAAACCGTATGAGTGATGAATGTAAAAAGAATATTGAGGAACTATAACCCCAATGTTAATTATGCCAATTGGATTTGGAGATTTAGCAATATATAATGAAGTTTCCCATTAGAGATTAAGATGCAATTTGTTGTAACATTATAAAGTGATTTCATATGCATAGAGACAATTAAAACCTCGTGAGCTGAATTTTGATATATGATTTGGAACTTGCTGCAATAGTGATTGTTTTGAAAGTTTGGAGATATTATATGTACAGAAACATTTTGGGTATATATATAAATATTTAGGTCAATAAAGTCTGAGGTAATTATGGAGTTTAAAAGAACTAAATATAAGGCTGAGACAATGAATAAAGTTACTTGCAAATTTTGATTGTGTAAATGAGTATTTCCTAGTAAAGACAATATTGTAATCGAATGCATTAAATAGGAAATCCAATAGCAGTGTAATACAATTTAGATAATGAGGTTACCAAATCAAGTGTAATAGAGGGCATAAAATGTCGAGTTGAATTTGGGGCAAAATGAAGTATTATTAGCTACATTGGAGTTTAAAATTAGTTTGTATGAAAAGATTAGCAAAGTGCAAATAGAGGATCCAGAATTGGGAATCTTAGTGAGGAATTGAAAACGAAGATGAATTTTGAGTTAGAATAAGAAAAATGTTACTTTGTGGTTGAAATAAGAAGAATGTGTGCTCAATAAAGATGATTGAGCAAAGAGATTACTAGAGAAAGCACAAGTAACAACCTAAGCTACAACCTAAGTAGACATCTTAGTAGGAATACGCCGAAATAGTACTCAGCTGCTAAGGATATAGAAACAAGTGATTGATTTTTTGAATTGCCAATAGTCCTAACTGTTGGAGATATGTTTAAAGCTTATATTTATGGAGTTCATAGGAATATGAGATTAATGTATAGTTATAATTGACTATAGGCATAACAATCATTATCATAGTGATACTATTAGAATATTGTCTGAGGCGTTATATGATAAAAAGAGTCGTTCGCCTTAACATTGAAATGAAGAGGGCCAAAAAATAGTTAAAGGCCAGAATAAATTCGAGATACTGTTAGTGAGTAAAATGAATCTGTAATAAAAATAAAGTGGCTTATGAAAGACGAATGAATTTTGGCGGATCAACATCGAAGTTATGGAATATAATAAGAAAGACGTAAGAGTTAAATGTATTAACACTGAAGAGAAGTGAAAAAAATGAAATGTTTAAGAGGGTATCACCTTGGCAAGATGTTCTCAAATTAGGAAAAGGATAAACTAAGCTCTAATTCTATTGGTCCACACGAAGTCATTGAGAGCATAGGACCAATAACTTATGAGTTGTATTATTAATAAAGATGTCTCAGAATTATAATGTATGTTATGTGAGTATGCTAAGAAATAATGATATGATCTGATAAAGATGTATTGTCGGTTTGCAAAGTGAAAATTTTGAGTAACCTGACTTATATTGAGGAAACAGTTAAGGTAGTGTGATATCTGAAGAAATAATTAGAGGATTGATTGATTACATAGACTATGGTCAACTAGAAAAAATTATTCGAGTGATAAAGTTGAATGGGAAACAGAGGAGTATTTAAGGAAACAATACCCCTGCCTTCTTGATTAATTAGATAAGAATTTCGAGGACTAAATTTATTAAGGAGGGGAGCAATATAACATCCCGTTCTTATATTAAGAGTTATAACCAAAAAATACGGTACATGTGACATCAATGAGAGATTAAGAAAAATGCATTTTTCATGCTCATGCATATTGTTAGCATACACGCACGTAAATTTGAATTTTTACACACATTAAAATGAATGTACATGCATTCATTGACATTCTGGGTATAATTGACTTATATATATGAGAGGTGATTTTATTGAGAATTGTGGTTTATGGGTACTGAAAATTTAATTAGAAAGTGTGTCTAGTGATTTTGAATTTTTGGTGAATTTTAAGAATAAATTTTGTAAATGTTGAATATTGTTAGACTAGGTGGCGAGTAAATTAATGGAAGGAAATAGAAATAAGAAACAAATGATATTGGAGAATTGTTAAAAATAATTTTAGAAATTATTGAAGAAATTTTTGGAGATGGTTTTAGAATTCGTGAGAAGATGTTATTGAAAATTTTGGTGATAATTGGAATAAAAAGATGAGAGTTATGGAACTAGTTCAATAAGAACTAGTTAGTTGGGAAACTAGTTAAAGCTTTAGAAATTGGACAAGTGTCCAAGTCTTAAGCCACGGTTCTTTTTATTTGAAAGACCAAGACACAGTTGTTCTTGTCTTAAATATCTTCTCAATGACTTTCCTCATCTTCTAGAAGCTTCATTACTGTTAGAAATCTCTCACCCTCACAACACAAGTCTTACTCTCACTTTTCACTTGCTACCTCATTTTTGTCATCTTCTTCACTATAACTGAAATATCTAACCCTACAACTCTCGACTGATGATGATCGGGTGTTATTGAAAAGCTAGGGCTCATATGATTTTTGAAGAGTTGGAGTTTTAAACAAGTAAGCATTTTTATGGGTTTTCTTGTTATATGAGATGAAGCATGCATCACGTTAGCTCACTGTTAAATAGTTATGAATAGATATATATATTTGTTGAAAAGTGAGTGAGGAAGTTTTTGAGTATGTCGTACGTGTTGTATTTGCATATTTGATGATCAATATGTCATAAGATAGTGTTAAAATTATCTTTGAGTGTGATAGATCGATAAAAATAAGAATGAAAAAAGTGCAGAAATTTTTGGAGATATGAAGGATGTATGCCTTGTTTTTGTTACTATTGATATACGTGTATATTGGTCTTCACTGTTGTTCAAAGAAATTTCTTGGTGTTTTTAGAAATGAACTCTAATGAGTTTAGAGATAAGAAATAGATGTAAGATGATGTTTGGATATCAGTAATGACTGATTAAATAGAAGAACTTTCTTACAATCTTCATTTTTTGTTATGCTGATTGCGGCTTTGGTTGTCTTGGGTTTGGAATATGATTGTTGGACATTTTGTGTTACTGGCATGTTTGTTGGTGAAATTGTGTTATTGGGTAGAAGAGCTAACTTTTTAAGGCTTCTTGGTAGGAAGTTTGTGGAGGAGTGTTGTTGGTAGTGTTTGTTACACGATTTGATCTAGGATCTTTATGAATTTGTACTACCTTATTCCTTTTGGTAGGTAAGAGATTTCTGTTTAGAAAATGTCTAGTTGTGTACATAACATTTTCTTATTTGTATAAAATTTTACTGATTTACCAAAAAAAATGATTAAACTAAAAGTTGAGAAGAAAGTGAAGAAAGTGCAGAAAAGTGAAAATGCGTGAATATATGATGTTTTTTATATTTGGTGCTAATCATGGATTTGATCTATTTTTGAAGAATGGTGAAATGAAAATGAAGAATGTACAGAAACTTAAAGTGCAGAAAAATGAAAGATGAAAATGCAGAAAAATTTTGGAAAGTGTAAAAAACTTAAAGAACATGCATGAATGGGTGTCGTTTCTGGATGTTGTGTCTTAATCATGGATTTTGGAGTTATTTGTGAAGGATTAGAGCTGAATGAGAGTCAAAAATGAAATAAAAATAAGGGAAAATGTAGATTAGAAAAAGAATAAAAGAAGAAGAACAACAACAACATTTCTGAAGAAGGAAGAAAAAGAGAGGAAGAAGGAAGAAAAAGAGAGGAAGAAGAAGAAAAATTGCAGTATCGGAAAAGAAGAAGAAAAGCACGATCGTGACTTTGTAAAGAACCAGGAAAAGCACGATCGTGACTTTTGAAATCCGTTGGAGACTCATGATCATGCTCCTGCAAGATCGTGACTTCTATGGCTACCGAAGGGAGACTATTTTCGAATGTCCCTTATTCTTTTGGTCGTAACTTCCTCTTCAAACCTCCAAATGACATAGGACTTGAACCATTGGACTCGAAACACTTAGCTCTATGATCGCGGCTCTGTCGTTCGATTAATTTAATCGACCTTGGAAACCGGTCAAAATAAAATATTTTCCAAGATTGCAG
>JAOTAX010162241.1:0-14129 GCA_025629825.1 Erythroxylum guanchezii
TATTTATAGCCTTCGTCTTCAACTGCTTCTTGATAACCGCTTCTTGATCTTTAAAGAATCAGTTATTCAGTTGAGTTTTGTAACTAACTCAGACTGATGTCTTCTGATGTGTTTTGCTTCTTCCATCTGTTTTCTTTCGTCTACTTTCTTTTAGCTTCCGTTAGCTTCTGTCTGCTTTTCTTCGTCTTCTTTTCATTTTAGCTTTCGTCTGCTTTTCTTTGTCTGCTTTTCATTTTAGCTTCCGTCTGCTTTTGTTCGTCTGCTTTTCATTTTAGCTTCCGTCTGCTTTTCATTTTAGCTTCCGTCTGCTTTTCTTCGTCTACTTTTCATTTTAGCTTATTATTTGTTCTTCATCAAAATCGTTAATCGTAAAGTCATTTTGACTTAACAATTTTATGAATTAGACAAATAAAATCTCCTAATGTAATGAATTAAAATAATGTTTAATAACCTATCCCTCAATCAACTAACTAGTATTTTTATTTAATCATTACATCTAAGAATACACTAAATTCTATGAAGTTTGCTAAAAAGTTTCACTTTAATACTAGAAACGTAATATAGGTATGTTTTTAATGCCCCAGTCAACTCTTAATACCAGTGTGTAGTTCAATTTACAAATAAGTTTTTCCAATAAAAACTTGATTGTAGTTTTATCTACCACAATATTGTAACTCTAAAAGTGAACCTATGATTATATAGTAATGTAGCAATAAGTAGAATATCATTCCCACGAGAATAAGCATTTGCTATGTATAAACCTCCTGCTATTATCTAGCTAATAATAAATAGTGTGAGTGATTTATTCTAATCCTAATTTATATTAAATAGATTCAGATGCCAATAAACACAATATAAGCAAGTAATCAACATAAAAAATTAGACTATATAAAAATTTAGATAAGGATTCTATCTAGCTTCATCTTGTACTAATGATTCAGTGATTCAGATATTTTATAAGTTAGACAGAAGAAATATCATAATGTAATGAATTGTCACATTTCAATATACAACCACTTTTCGTTTAATTGATTAACCAATATTCCTTTTTAATTAATATATCTAATAATGTACTAAAATTTTTGAAGTTTACTAAAAGATTTAACCCTAATACCACAAAATCATGTAGTTCCATTTTTTAGTTCTCATTAAACTCCCAATAACATTTCCTAAGTCAATTTTCAAACAAGTTCTTTCAAATTTCTACATGCAAATTTAGATCTAATTAAACTTTCAATTCAATTTAACTATAATTATGATCAACAAAGATATTTCACAAATATAGAACTCTTTTACAAAATACGAAAATCATTTTAAACAAAAATAAATATTAGAGTTCCTTCTGTCTAGTTATAAAAGAAAATAGCCATAAAGTAATCCTTAAAGTAACAAAAGCAACACAAAATTAAAGAATTTAAGCAAAAGATTTTTTTGATAAAGATATCAATCTCTTTATGAATTTTGCTTCCTTAGAATGATTATATATCTCTCTCTTTGTTAAGAACGATTGTAGGGTGTGCTCTAGGATTTTTCTCTCTCTAATGATTGTTAAACCTAATTGAAACATGAAAAATCTAAAAGAATTGAAAAAAGGATAAAAAGGAACATTTATATACATTATTCTCCAAGTAGAACTATTCCTAGGATATGATCATTTTAGGACATGATCATATCCTAAGTCGTGTACTTTAATATTTCTGTATAACTATTTCTAGAGAGAAACATAGGCACTAACACACTAATGTTCTAAACCGTGTACTCCTCTATAACTTCTCCATCATATGACATGGGCTCTGACTTGACCATATAAGAGGCTGTTTCTTTTATACCAAAGTTTTAGAGAGTAGTACATAAGCTGCAACACATTTGTTATGAGATTGTATTTAACTAAAAATGCATTTTCTTCTCCTTTTAAGTTATAAAATTCTTCAATTATTGGCCAATATCATTCCTAAGTAACATAACCATAATTTCCTAAAGCTTAACATAATATCAATCAATCAAGGTACTTTAAATGGAAAACATAGACAGTTTTTGGGTAATATATATATATATAGACACACACACACACACACAGACATATGATAAACATACATAAAGCACCTTCATATTTAGATTTTTGCTTGCCTAAATCAAATAAATCTCAAAAGTTACCAACCTAAGTGAGTTTCAATTCTAAGAAGAACAAGTACTCCAATCAAAACAACTAAGTATGATCATTATTTTCCTAATCACATTGTTCACTAACCACCTAGGTTTTTAGATTCTTACACTAACTTGTAAATTCTTAACATAACATAAGAGTCTTTCAAATTTTAACTCTTTTCAAACGGTTGTACCTTATATATAAAATAAAAAAGATTAAAATGTATAAATTAATAAGTAATTAACAAACCACATTGAAAAAAATATATTGTAAAATTAAAATTTAAAATTCTTTGGAGCACAATGAGCTTATTTAAAGTATCATCCCAACCTTTTAATGTAATAATGTGCAAATTATCATAAATGCCTAAAGTTACTTATTTAGATCACATTTTCAAGTAGCTAAGTTTTGACCTACTACTTAGATTAAAATTAACAAAATAACATTTATTAAATGTTCAAACTTTATTCATGCAATGTTTTATATTACATAATTTGACATTCAATATGGAATAATAAGCTGATTATTAAGATAAAATCTAAAATCAAACTCTGTTAAAATTATATACATGGTATATCATTCAATTCAAGTATCATTCTCAAGATTGTTGGTCAAGTTTAAACTAAACTATGCATTAGTGACCATATCCATTAACATAGTATAGTTGAATCACAAAGTAATTTGAACATCTAATGAATCACCTTAATTACCTTAATTTTCATTGTTTATTTCCTGGAATTGTAACTTAATAAGCTAATTGTACTTAAATTGATTCATTTGAAGATTGTTTCCTATTTAACAACGGCTTAAAGTAAACCCTTTCCCACAAATTGTACATTTTCCTTAATGGAAGAATATAAAAAAATGAACTAAATAACCATACATGGAAAGTGGAGAAATATTAAAGGAAATAAAGAAATAGAAAAATTTCTCTGAGCCTAATGATGGATCAAACCTAAATAAAAACTACAAACAACACGAAGAAAAATGAAAAATGAAAAAAGACATAAGAAATAAAAATAATATATAAGTTAAGAGAAAATTTTTCTAATAATTAAGGACATTGTAAATCAAATTTATTATGTTTATAAAACTAAATGATTGAGCTACATCTGAATAAGGGCTTCTTTATAATCTTGTAGCTAGACTCAATCTTTAATTTTGTTTATAAGGTAAACAACAAAATTGTGACTCTTTCCAATAAATCTTATAGGTCCTTTGTGAAGGTATTATTCCTTGTATATCTAAGATGTTCTATGCCAATGTCTTCATTTGCTTCATTGGTATATGATTATCTTTAGCTTTTATAACCCTATCTTGCTTAATGCAATATCCTAATGGATCTTACCTAATGATTTCCTAAAAATAATTATAAACATTAGTGCCTTTTACATCAATACCATAACATTAATCATCACAAGAAAGAGAATGATTTATCACTTTAGATCTATTAAAGATGGTCTATTCTCCTTCAGCTATCTCTTTTTCTACCTATGCCAATTTCTTACCACTCTTCATACTAATTTCCATCAACCACTCATTTAGGTTCACTTTTTTTAGGAAGGTTTCCTACCCTATTGAATTGATAAAATTGACTAACTGCATAATTTAAAACTTTAAATTCATAGTTTACATTGTCAATAAATAAACCTTTGAGTATAATCTTTTAAACCTCTTAAAAATTGCATGATCTAGCTTCTAAATGGCTAACTCCTAAACTAGTTTGCCTTCTTATTATAATATGAGTCATTGATGAAATATAAGGAAGCTAATTAGTTGTGCACTTGAACTATTTTCTTGATTTCCTTTATTATCTCAAGAAATTTGGATGATATCCTTACACCAAATTGTATGTGCTGTTGTAGGAGTTGTTATGATGTTATTGGTAGTTTCCTAAGTGGTCAACTTGTTTGGTTAGCTTAGTAATGGGATTTCCAACTTGATAATCATTGCTTCTATGTCTTTTTCCACACATCTCATAATATAATGATTAAGTTGTTTTCACTGTGCCACTTAGTTCATTCATTTTTTGTTGTTAAAGCTTTCACCAAAGTTGCCAATATGGTAAGAACATCCACATTATGTATTACTGCTAGTTGCCTTGCTTGATTGCCATTGATATTTGTTCATTATAATCTTCTTAATCAAATTTAGAGAGAAGTTTAGAGTTTTTATTATTTAAAGTTCCCCTAATTGTGTAAAGAATTATTTTCTAGACTAATTGAGAAAAACATAAGTGAGTATGGCAGATTCAAATAACATTACAAATACAAAAAAAAAATTCTCACACTTATAACTATAATAAACCTCATTTCTTATATGCAGCAGAAAAAGACTACATCATATTTAAAATCAATCTATACAAAAGTTCCATCTTCATTTCTAAGAGAGATCAAAACCAAGCCAAAGCTCTAGCTTCCTTTACTACACTGAAACCGAAGATACGCCTTTTTAAGTATCTTAGTGCCAATAACCACCACCAGCTTTGTCATTAAAGGATGCCTACCTCTCTTTGATGATATCATAAAGAGATTAGGATATGGAATAATAAAAAATTATCATATTCTAGTAGCCTTTTTCTTGTTATATTCATTCTTAAAAACATCCATATATGCTAGAGTTCCCACTTATCCTTACCTCGTAGTAAAATTAAAACCATAAAGAAATTATTAAGAAATTATTATGTACTAGTGACTTAAGCAATCACCTTTATGCCAAAGTAAAGTTCAAAGACATTTATTGCTCTAAATAGGAAGGAGTATTGGGGATCCACTCCATCAAATCTATCAACAACATGTACTTACCAAATATTGGTAGTTAAAGAATCCTTGTGGGTAAAATGATTCATACCCATTACTATAAAAGTGCAACATCTGGACCATCAAACCACTAAATAAATCCTCTTAGAAAATCCTCCGAATGTTGAAACTAGGAGACCTATTACGTTAGAACACTAGGAACTTATTGGTAATGAAAATGAAATTTATTTTTAGTATGATAATTGGCACACATTCGAACCATTATTTAAGCTCCCTTATTTCCAATAGCTTAAGCAACTACTAACTACTTAAGCTGGAGTTAAAGAAGTGGTAATTAGAAGAGAATGGAGCTATAAACTAAGAGGATTAAGTGAGATCATGGCTAATACATCTAATTACATACTGAAATCAAATAAGAAAGACAAAATCATTTAGACAAATAATCCTTTTGGAAATTTACAAATAAATCTTTCTTAGGTCTGTTTAAATCCTTATATACTAAATTCAGGTGGTTTAAGTTACTACAAGATCAAAGTAGTAGTCCCAAAGCTAATTTCACGTTATGGATGTTGAGATAGACAACATCTTCTGCTTATACAACCTAGAGAAAGAATCCCTGAGCTACCTATTTTTTAGTTGTGAAGCTTCCAACATCATCTAAGAAAAAGATCTGAGTTGGAGCAACTTCATTTATCATAAAATTAACCCAAATAACATCATTGTATGGATATGTTCTTGTAAATTTCCAGCAAAATCTCATAAGAAGATCTTCAACATGACGCTTAAGAATTACTTTTATGTGGTTAGAGGAAAAGGAGTAGGAGAACATTTAAACTAATTCAATAAGAGAGTAATGAAATGATAAGGGGCTAAGAAATTGGGTTAATGAATTATTATGGGTAAAAACTAACTCGTTAAAACTCTATTTTGAACTCTTCATATTGTAGAACATAAGGTGAGTTGAAATGAAAATTCACATAACAAATAAGAAAGGAAAGCTAAAGATTCAATGAGCTCTCCCTATACAATCCCTATACCTGTTGTTGTAGTATGGTCTTGTTGTTTCTAATGCACATAAGTTTGGTACCAATGTAGGAAATTAAGTTAAATTTGTAGTTTAAACCTTATTGTCAAATTAACTATTAGTCTTATTTGTACCTTGTACTTTTTTCCTTATACCCTCACAAGGATTTATCCTACGAATCATATAGTGTCTCATTATCATATTATGAATAAATAGAGATGTCATTTTGAAGTTTGGTAGTCTTTACTGATGGGAAACACTTTGCCAAAAACTTCCTTGCTAAATTCTCTCATGTAGTGATTGAAAATATACATCCTATCTTCAATAATATTTTTATCAATCATTTAATGGGAATGGAAACAACTTCAACTAGTTGGTGCCATCAATTGCTTCATTAACCTTAAAGGTGTAATATATTTCCAAGAAGTTAACTATATGCATGTTGGAATCCTTATTTAGCATATCATCAAAGTATACAAAATTGTTGCATCATCTAGATAACACTTAACTTGATTATAAAGTTTCCTGCTTTGTACTACCATTCTAGCTATATTGGACTATGACTCCATAAAAAATAGATTCACTTAGTCCAATATTGTTTTGTGTTTTGCCTCTATATTAATAGGTTGGACTAACCTGAATCCAAAAGAAAATCAAGAATAAAAATAAATAATTTAAATTAAATAAATGAGTATAAAGAAAAAGAATGAAAACGATTGCCTTAATAATGATTGAGTCTATTTAGTATTACTAGTATCTCCAAAAATGATGTCAAAAACTTGATTGCAATTTTCTCTTCCAAAATAATCCAACTCTGGGTAATTAAATTTATCATTGTATAATATTGTAGTGATAAATAAAGAAACATTCCCACATGTATAAAATAAGTAATATATTTGGTGGGTTTTATATGCATATGCATGTATGATACCAAAGTCTTTCCTATTACAAATCTATCACTCATTAAGTAGGTAAGTGCACCTATTATTAGTAAGCAATATAATAGTAAGTAGAGGTTGAGTCTCATAAAGAAGTAATATACAGTAGAAAGCCTAAATCTCATAAAGACACAATGTATAGTAGAAAGCCTAGCATTGTTAACTACCCTAAGAATAATAAATAAAAAGATGGATTTATAGGTTTTGAATAATAAAATATAAAATAAAACTAAAACTTGGACAGTAGTTAAGGAAAGTAATAATAAGTCAACTAATTAAAAGAGAATTCAATTAAATAGCCATATATAGAACGATGCTTCCCTAGTAGTACTTTTGACTTTATAATTTGATCAACCTAAATTGAATTTATTCTCTAGATTGGTAGGATCTCTTTGACACTAAAATTACAATTTCTCATACTACAATCATCTATTCTCTGATTGGTTAACTTGTATCACTATCATTACTAACACCTTTTTGAATACACTAAGTTCTTTTAAATCTCATAAAAGGTTTCACCTTAACACTAAGAAGATCATGTGGGTTATTCTTGAGCACTCTATTAATCCCCTTTACCTAAGCTGCAAATCACTCACAAATATGCTCTCTCTTGAGATCCACAAATAAATTCAAATCAAGTTTAGACATTGGTATGAATAAGTCAACATTAAGATTAATAAAAAATAATTCATAAATTATATCTCATATAACATATTAAATTACACCAATTATTTAAAAAATTAACCACAAGGGTTTTCCCTATCTAAATATGGAAAAGTTTCTAGCCATAAAACATGTTCAAAATAATGAAATTAAGAGACAAAAGCAAAGAAGTCATGATAGGAACAAATTTAGACAAATTTTTGATTCCTTCGATAAATTGATACATTTAGACTAAATCTAGATCTTAATTTTCTAATGAAAAATATCTTAGAAATCACTTTCTAAGGGTTATAGAAGCCTTTCAAAAGCTAATCATTTAGGGACAAAAGATTTCTTTGATGTATTTGTTCTCCAAATGTCAGGTAAAGTCCTCCAAAATTTACGGTTTCCACTCTTAAATATGTTTTACTTTACCTAAGGCAAGATCATGGCCCAGATTGTGAGCCTTACTATTTCTTTTAAATGATAGAAATGGATTTTGGAATGGTTATATTGGTAAACCTTAGGTCTCACTATTTCTTTGAAATTAATACATTTCTAACATGATAGTGTCATTAAACTATTGATATTCTTATTTCTTCTCTTACTTACATATGATCTCATATATGACGATCCTATAGGTTGTGTCACTTACTACAAGTAATCCAACTAAGGCATGGACTAGTACATGGATACAGGTTAGACTGTATTCCTTCAAAAATTGTAGTTTTATTTATGATTTTTGTTTGAAATGCCCTCCAATTCTTGAATAAAATCATCCCAGTGTCCAATTTGTATAATTACTTGAAAAGATATAAAAATAAGTAGAAGAATGTAATTTAATTTTAAAATCAAGCAAAATCTTTAAGAAAATCTGTGTATTTTTTTACAAATTAATGTCTGATCGAAATATTATTAAAAACAACACAAGTAAGTAATCAACAAAAAGAATTCATATTATATAAACATCTAAATAAGAATTCCCTTTTCATCTTATACTCATTATTTAGTGATTTAAAGATTCGATGACTTAAGCTAATGAAATCTCCTAATATAATGAATTATCATCTTTTAGTGTACAACCACCTATACCTTAACTAAAAATTGATATTTTTATTTAGTTAATATATCTAAGAATACACTAATATCTACAAAGATTACTAAAAGGTTTCGAACTAGTACTAAAAAAATCATGTAGATCTATTTTTAGTATCTCATGCAAGTCCCAATATCAGTTCCTAGGTCAATTTGTAGATATGTTCTTTCAAATATTCTCATGTGAATTTAGATCTAATTTAAGCTTTCAATTATATCTAACAAACATTAAAATTAATAAAGATTTTTCGAAAACAAAAAAATGCTTCTATATATACAAAGATAAATAATAAGGTTCATTTATTTAGATATCAAACAAACTGTCATAAATCATCCTTGTAATAACAAAAATAACCAAAGCAATTGAAGATTACATATAAAAGGTACTCGATGAAGATCTCAATCACTCAATGGATTTTGCTTCTGCGGAATGGTTTTAGATCTTTCTCCTTTTTGAAGACTACTAAAAGATGTGCTCTTCGATTTCTCTTTCTAGTACTTACCAATACTATTTAAAACTTGAAAAGAACTAAAAGATCTAAAAAGAATCTTCAATTGGGGTTTTCACCACCCTTTATATAGGTTATCCTTTATGGACATGGTCTAAGAGATGATGGTATTGTAGGTTATGTACTTTACTATTTCTTTAAAACTCATCCCATAAAGGAAAATATTTATTTATACATAAGTGATCTAACTTGTGTACTCTTTTGTAACTTCACCATCATATGACATGAGATTTAACCTGACAATGTTGGAAGCCATATATTATGTACAAAAGTTATAGATAGGTCCTTTTGTAGGCCTTATTTGATCTTTCTGCCACCTAATTTTGTTTAGAGTAAAAATTAGGTCAGATGTATGCTGCAATATGCTTATGTTTAAGACTAGTTGTAGCCAAAGAAGTATTTTGTTTTTCACAGATGTAGGCTACAATATGCTTATGTTTAAGACTAGTTTTAGCCAAAGAAATATTTTGTTTTTCATATAACTTGCAGAACTCTTTGATTCTTGACTAAAATCATTGTTACAAAAATATCCACAATTACCTGAATTATAACATAAAATTTATTAAATCAAGTTAACTTTACATGGAAAACTAAAAACTACTAAGTGAAATATATGTACGCTAAATGTAAATTAGTTAACCAACCAATTAAGCCCATTTTTAGATATTATACCATATGTCAATACTTCCTCTTTAGATTTGTACTTTTTACCCTTTTATTTAGATATTAATGAATAAAGATTTCATTTAGAGTGAAGAATATCTGCACCTCTTTTATTAATTAAAAGACTGCTTTTAAATTTATTAGTGCTTAAGAAAATTTAAAGGAAAATGTATTCTTCACATAACAATCTCTAAAGTAGCGATAAGCTCAATCTTGTACAAGAAGATACCAATAAAAATAGGATGCATATTATATCCATTAAGGTTTATAAGGAGGAGAGACAAGGTATCCCATGTTTGAGAATGTTGCTTCCAGCTTAACTCATTTAATGAAAAAGTTATAACTTTAATTTTAGGTCAATTTCAAAATGTAGTTTCAAATTGATCCTTGAATCAAATCCTACAAAAATCAGACATGTTAAATGAACTCGTCAAATGTCTATTAAATTAGGTGAGTTTATCATACAATACATACCATGAATCTCACTTAAGGAATAAATTGATACAAGTTCTACAATAGAATGCATAATCTCTTAAGTTCAATGAAAGATAGAATATAGTTAAGAGAAATTATAAATCAAATTTTGTATGCTAATGAAGATTTTAAAGAATGAGGGAGTGGATCATATTAGTATCTAAAAGCCTCTCATTATCCAATAGTATAGTATATATGGAGATAAAATTTCAAAACCATCAATAATGAGATGAAATAAGAAGCTTTTTACTTATAGTGAGATGAACTTAACATTTATAACTTAGAGTTTCATACAAGTGATTAATATCTCCCTATTTCAAGATATCTGAAAAGAGAGAGATGCTCATCCAATATGAGATTCAAGCATGAAAATTTATAACCATATATATTAACTAAAAACTTGCATTCTCCTAGCATATGATTGCAACATGTACTAAATTCTTTTGTATATTTCATTAAAGAGAGACAAATAATCATTGTAATATGATCTTCTTATGGTAATAGGTATTCCAAGGTCTTTTAGTGGAGATTTTGGAGTGGACAACTTGAGATTCTTAATAACTCCCCTGCTAGAATAGGTGGATTTGTAAAGACATAAAGTTTAGTTTTAGTATAGTTAATGCTCAACCCTAACGTGATTTTGAAAGCTTACAAAGATCTCATTAGCAAATGCATTGATTGTTAGTCAACAATACTTAAGAGTAGCAAATCATCAACAAAAACTAGATTTTGGGAGCTTGATCTTCTTACACTTGTAATGATATTTAAACCTTCCATTTTAATTGAAGTTATGGGAAATTAACCTAGCTAAAACCTCTATACTTAGAGTAAAGAGGTAGGAAGATAAGGGATGCCCTTTCTTTAGTGCTTTACTTAATTAAAGATATAAGTAGGTTCATCATTGACCATGATACCATAAAAAGTGGTGGAGATACACAGTTTTATCCATTCTATAAAAATATTTAGGAATCTAAAAAATTTTAAGATATGTTAACATAAAACCCTATTCTAGTGAACAAAAAGCCTTATAAAAATTAATCTTTAAGGCATAACTTCTAATAGAATGCTTACAATGATAATTCTTAAAAAAATATTGGATGATTAACAAATTATCTTTCATATTCCCTTATTTATTGAATGCACTTTGACTCTATTTTATCAATTTCCTTAGTGCTCCTTCCAATCTCTTAGCTAACTTCTTGGGGACAGTTTTGTAGATAACACTGTAGAAGGAAATAGGGCTCAAATTATTGAGAGACTTGGGTTTAGCAATCTTTCAAACTAGACTTATGAATGTCTTATTCAACTCCTTTAGCATCCTTCTATTGGAGAAGAATCTAAGAATTGTTATCGTAACCATATCTTTAACCTATTCTAGGTCTTTAGAAGAAAAGGGCATTAAAACCATTAAGAAATAGTGCTTTTTAGAGTTCATACTAAACAAGGTTCCTCCATTTTAGTTTCAGAGAAAGGCTTCTCCAACTATTCAACTATTGAATTTTCTAAAAGGTCTTAAGTATAGCTACTGAGTTCCAGGGCATAAGGAGTGACGGAACAAGAAACACCAAGGATGTCTTTAAAGTGTCATCTTGATCAATAATAGGATTACCTTAAAGGTCATGGATCATAGTGAGCTTATTCAAGTTTCTTTGAGATTTAATGGAGCTATGGAACAATTTAGTATTCCCATCTCTTTCTTTAAGGTAAAGTTCTTTTGGTTTTTCCTTTAAGAGACTATTATAAATTTTTAGATCCTAGATATACTTATTAAAGGTGTTTCCTTCAACCCTTTTCAACTCTTCATTGTTTCGAGAATATATTAGGTGACATGTTTTATTTTGTTATTTTATTTTATTTAGTGAAATGAATTTTAAGATATAAAATTATGGATTTAAGATAGTGACATATATTAACTTTATAACACATCTTAAGTACTTAATTTTTTATGTTTAAAATAATTAGGTTTTATGTTTAAAATAACTAAATATATAAGGATAAGTAATATTTTAAGTATTTTTTTCACTTTCCTTCCTTAGATGTGCTTTCCTTCTTATCTTATACCATTTTTATGTTTTGTATAATATAATTTGTTGCAAAAAAAAAGTTAATCTTTTTTAATAGTTTTTCCTCTATTAAACATTTTAATTAGTTAACTTCGTGTAGGGCATCCTATTTCTTACCATTAGTTCTTCATAAAGTTCCCCAACCTTCTTTTTCTTCTTCTTTTTCATTACTTATTCGTAGAATTCTTGAAGCTTCATTCCCTTCAATTCTTTATTACCCAATCATCCTACAACCTAAAATCTTCATCCTTTCTTGCTATTAATTTCTTCCTCTTCTACTTTAGTATTATATAATCTCTCAAATATTTTGGAATCAAACTTACTAAAGAATTAGAATTAGCACAATTCTAATACATGACATAAGTGAAGAATTTGTCAAGTAAGATGTTATCTAAATTACTATTTTTAATTTGTCTTTTATGATTAATTTCATGTTATTTGTTAGTTGTTATTTGTAGATATAGGTATTAGACCAAGTAAGGTTTTAATTAATGGTTTTTGGAGATAAAAATTTTATTATTAATATTTTTATATTTAGTGATATTAGTAATGGAGCTTTCAAATATTTAAACAATATGTGAAAGATTAGGGTCAATGGAGAGGTAAAGTCAGTAAAAGAGTAAAATGAATAAACTAAACAATTAAAAGATGAGAAAAAAATATCAAAGTGGAGCATATGCGCAATTCAAGAGAGTTTCAAAGAAATTTAAGTGAATAAGTAAGAATAAGAGGAAATAAAGCACCTCAAGATGTAACAAATTATTGTAATCTTTCTTGTAACTTCACTTATATCATTTTAATAAAGTAGAAGCTTTGGGCAGTGAAGAAGTAATTAGGGATTTATGGTTAGGGATTAAGATGGGGCTGAAGCAATTTATCGGGAAAGACCTATGAAGAGTTAAGCATCCTGACATCGGTTTAAGGTAAAATCAACACCGACGACTCGGGTTAAGTGATTTTATTATTATTTTGTTGTTTCTTTCTCTCATTAGAAATTGATTGTGTTATCCTATTTTAATTAATTGGGTTTTTGTATGGCTAATCGGATTTTCGTTATTATTCGGTTATTTGTGTATAAACCTATTGGGTATTGTGAGTGATGATTTTAATGCGTTCATTGGATTGTTAATTGCAAAACCCATTGCTAGAATTTCGATATAATCCGTAATTGTTACGTTAAAATTCATGTGTAGCAACTAATGATTCGTAATCATTAGGGATAACATGGCCTAGGTTAAATGACGCATCGTATGTAGTTGTTGCCTAATTCGTAATGCTACCGCCTAATTAAATCTAGAGATCGTATCCTAGGTTATTCTGTGGTTAGGTTTAATTAACGATCGTATCTTGATTATTCAAAACCTAAGGGAAAACTCAGGTTAATTATTAACCCACAATTAATAGTTTGTATGAGAGGTTAAAGAACAAAAAATTAATAAAATGTGCTTAGTCAAGGTGTAGGCCGAGATTGAACCGAAGAACCGGGTCCCTACCGAATTCCCCACATTTATCATTTTTACATGTTTTTCTTTAATTTGTTTTTATTAGTTAGTTTTATTTTATTTTCTTCTTTAAAAATCCAAGCCCCCCATTAGTATAAGCACCGATTAATTTCATTTCATAAACTTTTCACACACTCTCTGTGGGATCGACCTAGACTTGCCACTGCTACAGTAGTAGTCTAGTTATTTTAATTTTGATTAGCGTTACGACGCGCGGTCAAATTTTGGCGCCGTTGTCGGGGAGTGTGGTGTTTTAGTTTTTGTTTGTGATTTAATTGGTGTTTTGTATATATTTGTTCGTGATTGATTTCTTT
>JAOTAX010162270.1:0-14128 GCA_025629825.1 Erythroxylum guanchezii
TCTATTCATGTCAAATTTGATGATAGCTCTCAACCGAATAGAAGGAATGATACTGATAATGAAACCCTATCAGTACCTTTGGTTGATAGTGAAGATGTGTCACCATCAGATACTCTTTTAGTCAAAGCAAAAGATATTCCTAAAAATCTTGGTCTGAAAAAGGATTAGAGATATAAGTCTTCTAACCTAGAAGATCTGATTATAGGAGAAACCTTAGGAAGTGTGAGAACTAGGTCGAAATTCAAAAGAGAAGCAAATGTAGCCTTTATTTCTGAAATAGAGCCTAAGAAAATTGATGAAGCTCTTCAGGATGAAGCCTGAATTTTAGCCATGCAAGAGGAGCTGAACCAATTTACTAGGAATAAAGTTTGGTCTTTAGTTTCCAGACCCTCACAAAATCAATCATTGGAACCAGATTGGTTTTTAAGAGTAAACTAGACGAGTCAGGTAGAGTAAGTCCTAATAAAGCTAGATTAGTAGCTTAAGGCTATAATCAACAGGAAGGAATAGACTATAATGAAGCTTATGCTCCTGTAGCCAAATTAGAAGCTATTAGGATCTTGCCTGCATATGATATTTGTTATGATATAAAGTTATTTCAAATGTATGTGAAAAGTGCCATTTTGAATGGTTTTATAGATGAAGAGGTTTATGTAAAGCAACCTCCTGATTTCGAAGATTCTAAGATACTAGACTATTCTATAGACTTCATAAAGCTTTGTATAGATAGAAACAAGCTCCTCGAGCTTGGTATGATCGTCTAAGTTCTTTTCTGATTAAGAATAATTTTAGTAGAAGACATATAAATAAGGCGTTATTTAGAAAATGCATTAAGAATGATTTCATCATAGTACAAATATATGTTGATGATATTATCTTTGGTGCACTTCCAAAAAGCTATGTACCAGCTTTGAGAATCTGATGAAGAATGAATTTGAGATGAGCATGATGGATGAATTAAAATTCTTTCTTGGGTTACAAGTTAAGCAAACCGAAGAAAAGATTTTTATTCTTCAACAGAAATATATCAAAAAATTATTGGTTAAATATGGAATGAAAAAAATGAAACCCATGTCAACTCCTATGCATCCTTCAAACCTTCTATCTAAGGATGAAGCTGGTAAGAAGGTTGATCAAACCCTTTTTAGAGGAATCATTTGTTCTTTACTTTACCTTACAGCAAGCAGACTTGATATTTTGTTTAGTGTTTGTTTGTGTGTAAGATTTCAAGCAGATCCTAGAGAATCTCACTATATAGTTGTCAAAATTTTTTTGAGATATCTATCAGTTCTACTGATCTTTGCCTAATGTATAAGAAAGGTAAAGATTTCAGGTTAATTGGCTATTGTGATGCTGATTACGCTGGAGACAGGATTGATAGGAAAAGTACGAGTGGAGGCTGCCACTTTCTTGGCCACAACCTAGTTTCCTGGTCAAGTAAGAGGCAAAGCTCAATTGTGCTATCCACAGCATAAGCTGAATATATATCAGCTGCAAGTTGTTGCTCACAGGCGTTGTGGATCAAGTACTAGTTAGAGGATTATTCAATACAAGAAGAACAAATCCCAATCTTCTGTGACAACACAAGTGCTATCAACCTATCAAACAATCCAATACAACACTCGAGGGTAAAGCACATTAAAGTTAGACATCATTTCCTACAAGACTATGTACAGAGGAAGATCGTTAGTCTACAGTTTGTTGAGACATATTATCAATGGGTAGATATCTTCACTAAGCCATTGAGTGAAGAAAGATTTAAAGAAATTAGACGAAACCTGAATATGGTAGTGTTGAGTGACCACTCGTCTGACACATCATGACCCAGATGATCTTCTTAGTAAAGAAGATAAAAAGCCGTAAGTTTTCAAGATAACAGTAACAGTAAGTTACATACAATAATTTCTTTCATGAGAAAATTTTAGAGGGAAATCTTCTCAAAGCCTTGAGAATACCACCTACTCTAGAATACTCTTGAAACACTCTGAAATGGACTTTTACAGAACTCTTAACAAAACATTTCATTAGTTTGTTCTTGATATCAAGTTCTCTTTGCTCATACTCTCAAATTCAGATACTAACATCATTATCTTGAGAAATACATTTGTGCGTTTAGTTTTTATTTGTCTACAGATCATAAATGGAGCAATCAATGATTTATGGAAGACACGTTGATTTCGATTCCTTGAAGAAGAACCAGATGGAAATCAAACCAGAGATTGATGCAGCTGGATGGAAGAATTTCTTTCAGGTTCGTGAAACAATTTACCTGAATGAAGTATATGGGTTTTTGAAGAATTTCTTTCAGTGGTGGATAGATTGTCGGTCATTGTGACACTGGAGTCAATCGAGAAAGCAAGTGAATGTTCATATGTTGGAGCAAAGGTGGCTCATAAAACAAGATGGATGACTTAAGCCAATGTAGAGAAAGCACATATCAATTGACATCTCTATAGATGTAGTGACCTAAAGGAAAAGAAGGCCTCAACTCTTATGCCGAAGGCTAAGGTTCTACATGCGCTACTCTTCCATTGTGTTCTACTAAGAATAGGATAGAAGAATGTGGTGATGATGATAGATGAACAATGCCTGTTCCATCTACTCAACCATTAACCCATAGATCTTCCACATCTAATTCTCAGTTATATGATGAAGTCGAAGAGAGACTCTAATGCCCTACCGTATGGTATGCTGCTGATAAGAATCTTCAGAGATTCTGGAATTTTTTTTGAGAGAGGAAACAAAATGAAGATAAACATTAAAAGCGTCATTGGCGCGACAACAGTCAGTAGAATGGGCTTGAAGAATCAAGAAAAGGAGGATACAGATTCTATGGCGAAAGTAAGGACTGAGGGGAAGCGTATTGTCAAACGCAGTTTGAGTGAAAAGGTTACTCCCACAAGGAAGACAAAACCTCAATGCACTGGAAGAATGTCTATTGAAGAGAAGAAGAAATCGTCAGAAGAATCAATGAAAGTTAAGATGATTTCTCATAGAGAAGAAAGCCAGGTGCAACAGTCTGAAAAACAAGTGTCTGTGAAGAGAAAGGGGGAGACACTTCATTCCGAAAAATCCAAACAACTGAGACTAGTAACCCTGCGTCAACAAGAGCAAAAGAAAGGGAAAGAGTTGACTTTTGGTGGAAACTCCGGAAAGAAAGCACCACAGGCAACTAGATCTTTAGTCTCAATTTTACAAGAGCAGCCAGTAAAATTGACCAAAGAAACAGAAATTAAGAGGAAGTTGGTGTTTGAAAGAAAGAAACCTCAACCTCAACAAAAAAACTCCTTCTAGACTAGTAGAAGAAAGTAAGAAGCAGAAGACTTCAACTAATGCTCAACAAAAGAAAAAGTCAGTTGAACACAGTTCAGCTCAGCTTAATCCTTCTCAACCTATGAGAAAAGAGGATTTGAAACTGAAGATGATTGAAGAAGTTATACTTGCAAGGAGTATAAGCTCAATCATTATAAGAGAACCTTTGAGAAGGTTGGTCAAGGTACAATTCTAACCAATATTGGTAAATAGTTGATCAATACATCTGTTAAATCATGGAGAGAAAAGGTTGTATGGTGTTCTGCGAGATGAAAAGTCATAATCATATCCGACATAGATGACCAAGGAGCGATATACTATTTACCCAATCACAAAATGAATAGTGGTTAAGATTGTACCAGACATATAGCCAAGACCTTCAATTGTACACAATGAAGATAAAAGGAAGAAGAAAATGTATCCAGACGGAAATATAGGTGATCTTTCAGAAGATCAGATAGAAACAGAAGTGAGGAACATAGATGAGGCATATTATGCAGCTCAACCAAAAGGAATCTATGTTTCACATCATATCTCAAATGCATAAGGAAGTCAGTGTGGCCACTTCACCATAGATGAAACTTTTCAGGTAGTTGGCAGAATAACAGAAGGGCAGTATAGAACTATCAGGGTCGAAGGTATTAATTTCAACTTAGAGACTTTTGTGCATCTGATCATTCACTTTAGACTCTTGAGTTGTATAGCTTCAATTAAAGACATACTACACCTTCTTAGACAACCAGTTCCAAAGCTACCTAGACTTGATGACCTTGATCTCCCTGAAGAAAAACTTACGTTCAAACCTCCTATTATCACAATCATTGAATTTGATGTTTTAGCTTCAGAACCATCTGTTGCTACAAACTTCTTTCCATGAAGTACACCTCAATAGGATTCTACCTTTGTATTTGAAAAAGTTAGTCACGTATAGCAGGGGAGTCATGAAGCCTTGGTCAAGGAAATTGAAGAAATTCATGACAAGGTTGATGATATGCGTGACTCAGTGGGTGATCTACATGAGGAAGTAGCTCATTTACGAGTCTCTATGAAAGAAGACCTCAAGTTGATTCACACTAATATGCAATGAATGTTCTCTGAAATTATGAAGCATCTTCGATAAAGATTTTTGATTAATAACAAATAGGGGGAGAAGAGCAGAAGAAAGATAGGAGAAGAGCAGATGAAAGATAGGAGAAGAGAATAGCAGAAGCAAAAGAAGAAAGTACATGGGAAGACCAGGGACAAGAAAAAGAAGAAAGTATTGATTACAATTTTTCACTTGTGTATATCTTTGATATCTTCTTACTATATAAATAATATTCGTTTATCTTTCTAAAATTATGATTATTTGTTATCATCAAAAAGGGGGAGATTGTTAAGTCAAGATGACTTCACGTCTATTAATTTTGATGACAATAAAAAATAATAATATTAGAAATAAATAAACTGTTTTGATAAATGTGTTAAGCGTGCAGCAAAACACAGAAGAAGTTCAAAACACAGAAGAAGCGTGGAAAACGCAAAAGAAGAAAACACAGAAGAAGCATGGAAAAAACACAGAAGAAGCGTGGAAAACACAGAAGAAGCGAAACACAGAAGAAGCGTGAAAAAGAATAGAAGAAGCGTGGAAAACGCAGAAGAAGCATGGAAAACACAGAAGAAGCAAAACACAGAAAAAGCATGGAAAAAAACACAGAAGAAGCGTGGAAAACACAGACGAAGCAAAACACAAAAGAAGCATAACAAAGAAGAAGAAAAAACACAGACGATACGAAGACGAAGACATGATAATACGTCAGACGGTTAGTCAGTTGGAATTAGTTACAGAACTCAACTGAATAACGGTTTCTACAAGAAACAAGAAGTAGTTATCAAGAAGCTGTTGGAGACGAAGACTATAAATATAAGTCGTAGTTGAAGGCTGAACAATCTTTGAACTTCAACGTTTAACTTTCAAGTTAAAAATTATGTATTCATTGTGCAAAACACGAGAGAAATTTTTACTATAACAAAGCTCGCAATATCTTTCTAGTGAGAGAAAGGAAAAGCTGAAAGCCTAAAGAGGCTAAGAGAGCAAAAGTAATACTTTGTGTAAGAGACTTGAAGAGGCTCTGAGAAGGAAAGAATACTTGTAACTTTGGAAAAGTTTAGTGAAATTGTAGAAGAATTCTGAGGACTGGACGTAGCCCAAGATTTGGGGTTAACCAGGATAAACTCATCGTGTCCATCTTCTAACTCACTACTTTAATTTCTATTGTTCTTATAAAGTATATAGAAGTTATTTGCGATTGAATCACGTAGATATTTTCGTATAAACATTTTGATATTCACTTAATAGCGTTGAAAAAAAATAGTTTTCAAAGAAATATCAAAGGGGCTTGTATTCACAAAAAGAATACACAATTCAAGCCCCCTTCTTGTGCATTTTGTATATTGTACTTAAAGACTATACTAACAAGTGATTTACTTCAATCTACTCGTCTAACAACAATAAAATTAAAAGATAAGGGTTAGAGAATAGACGCCTTATACTGGTTCACCCTTAACCTTGGGCTATGTCTAGTCCTCAGACTTTGTCTGAGATTTCACTATACCCTTCAACTTTACAAGTATTCTTTCTACACTTGCAGAGCCTCTTCGAGTCTCTCTCACAAAGTATTCTTTATCTGCTATCTTAGCCTCTCCAGGCTCTAGCCTTTCTTTCTCTCTCTAGGAAAGATATTGTTTGAGCTTCACATTATAGGTGTATTCACTCTCTTCTTTCGCACTTGAATATTGAGTTTCTCTAAGTATTGTACAATCAAATTTTCTTTCTTGTCAAAATATTTTTTTAGTCTTCGATTAGAATTAGTATTTATAGCCTAAGTCTCCAACTATCTTCTTAAGAAACTGCTTCTTGGATCTTCTAGAAACCGTTATTAGTTGAGTCTTGTAATTGACTCCAATTAACTAACTGATTGACATTCTAAAATATCTTCCTTTTGTATCGTCTGAAATAATACTTCTTCTGTTATCACGTTTCATCTTATATTGTGCTTCGTCTAGTGTTGCGCTTTGTCTAGTATCGACGTATTGTTTGTTGACCGTGCATCTTTTGGATTTGACTAAGTGTTACTTACATTCTTCTACACAGTTAACAAACTTGTCAAAATAGTTTATACATTTCTAAGATTATTATTATTTGATTGTCATCAAAATTAATAGAAGTGAAGTCCTCTTGACTTAAAGTGAAGTCCTCTTGACTTAACAATCTCCCCCTTTTTGATGATAACAAATAATCATAATGTTTGAAGATAAAATGATATTTAGACAAATAATAAACAAAGCAAAAACATAAGAAATGCATACAAGATATCAAGATATATACAATGCTTTCTATCTTCTCTTCTCGTTCTCTTATTTTTCTCCCCTATTTGTTATTAATCAAAAAGATAGCTCATTGTAGACACTTTAGAATTTCAGAAAACATATGTTGCATGTCAGTACGGATCCTCTTGAGGTCTTATTCAATAGTAACCCGTTGAAGTGCCACTTCCTCATGAAGATCACCCATTGAGTCAGCCAGTTCATCAACCTTAGTATGAGTTTCCTCAATTTGTTTTGCTAAGGCTTCCTAAACTTCCTTCTATTTGTGACTTGCTTCTGTCCAATTTATGAAATGCTTCAAGAACTCCGAATTAACAGGAGGACCTTGTTGTATTTCACTAAATGGATGAAGGTTTTCAACAACAGATGGTTATGAAGGTAAAACTTCTAACTCTATGATTTTGATTGTGGGTAATCTAAAGGTTTGTTTTCTTTCTGGGAGATCAAGATCATCAGGTCTAGGTAGTTTAGGAATTGGTTGCCAAAGAAGGAGTAACACATTTTTGACTAAAGGTATGAAACCTAGGGGTCTGAAATGCATGATTAAATGCACAAACGTTTCTAAGTTGAAATTGATGCGTTCAACCGTGATACTTCTGACTGTCCTTCTGTCACTTTGCCAACTACCTTGAAGTTTGCATCTATGGTGGAAACTCCAAATTGACTTCCTGATGCTTTTGAAATGTGATGTAAAACATAGATACCTTCAGATTGAGCTGCAGTACATACATCATCTATGTTCTTCACAGCTACTTGAATTTTCTATTCTGTAAGATCATCTTCATTCCCTTCAGGAAACATTTTCTTTTTCCCTTTTTCTTCGTTTCTCACAAGGGTTGAACATCTTGGTTGTATATCTGGAACAATTTTTATCGATGTTCTATTCGTAATTGGATAGATTGTATACCGATCCTTTGAAATCTTCATTGGATATGGTTCTGCCTTCTCATCTCGCAGAATAAAATATAGTCTTCTTTCTTCATCATTTAGAAGATGTATTGTCTGATCGTTAATCAGTATAGGTTCGACTTGTACCTTAACAGACTTTTTCGAAGGTTCTTTGATAATAATTGAGCTTCTGCTTCGAACAGGTACTAATTCTTCTATAATCTTCATTCTCAAATCCTTTTTGTTGATTGGTTGAGAAGGATTGTAAGGTTCCAATTGGTGTTCAACTGTCTTCTTCTTTTATTGAACATCAGATGAAGAAACCTTTTCCAGATTGAGCTTCACCTTCTTTTGTTCTTCAACTGGTTTAGAAGAAAGTTATTATTAAGGCTTCTTCCTCTCAAATACTAACTTCCTTTATATCTCTGTCTCTCCAGTTGATTTTGCAGATTCACTTTGCAAAATAGAGACAATTGATCTAGTAGGCTGCTATCTTTGCTCTTGCTTTTCAGAATCACCACAAAGAATCATAGGTTTTTGCTTCTTATGTTCTTTTTGTCGTAAGGTTAATAGTCTTGGTGACCTTCTTGACTGTTTGGATTTTTCTGATTGATGTGTCTCCGCCTTTCTCTTCAATGACACTTGTTGCGATGATTGTTAGAACCCGATTTTCCTCTTTTTGTAGAATCGTCTTAGCTTTTATTTGTACATTAAACGATTTCTCAGTCTTTTCTTCTGCGGATGTTCTTCCTGTCGATCGAGGTTTTGTTTTTCTTATAGGTGTAACACGTTCACTCATACTCCGTCTTACTATAAGCTCCCCCTTAGACCTTGCTTTCGGTGTAGAACCTGTATCTGCCTCATCTTTAAACTTTATTCCCATTCTATGAATAGTAGTGGCATTAATAATGCTCTTCACATCCATCTTTACCCTATTACCTTTGTCGAGAAAGATTCCAGATTCTCTAAAAATCCTTGTCAACAGCATACCATAAGGTAAAGAGCTAGAATCTCCCTTTCACTTCATCATGTACTTCAAAATCAAGTACGAAAGATCAATGGGTTAGTGATTCAATAGGTGAAGCAAAAAATGTTCATTGTTCATTGTCACAACGTCCTTCAAGCCTAATCTTGGTAGATCACAGTGGAGAAGCAGTGAATGTAAAACCCTAGCCTTTGGAATAAAGGTTGAAGCCTTCTTGACTCCTGGGTCACTACTTCTATATAGTTATCGATTAATGTGCATCCTATCTACACGACCTTGAGTAATCCATTTTGCATTGTTAAATAGCTTTGGTCCAATACTAGAACATGCATTGTCCACCCTCTCGATAGTATCTTATGTCACGATAACCGCCAATTCATCTACCATTGATATTAAGATGTTGTCCACCTCCTTTGCATTCTTCCAGAACTCATATATCTCATATAAATAGACCTTCTCATGAGCCTTGAAGAAATTTTTCTAGCCGACTGCTTCAATTTATGGTTCAATGTCCATCTGATTTTCCTTTAAAGAGATGAAATCAACGTGTCTCCCATAGATAAGAGATTGCTCCATTTGTGATCTGTAATAAATAAAAACTAAACACACAAATGTATTTTGCTCAAAGTAGCAATGTTAGTATCTAAAAGTAAGAATATGAAACGAAAAGAACTTGAAGCTTAGAACAAAGTATTGAATCATCTTGGTTGAGAGCACTAAACAAGTCGGTTTCAAAGTATTTTAAGAAAATTCTAGAGTAAAAGGTATTGTAGAATCTTGAGAAGATTTCCTTCTAATACCTATTCTTGAAAAGTTACCGTTTATAACTTGCCGTTACTATTTATTTAAAAACTTACTACTTTTTATCTTCTTCTAGTATGAATTGTCTGGGTCATGACGTGTCAGATGAATGGTCATTCAGCATTACCATAGTCAAGTTCCGTCTGATTTCCTTGAATCTATCTTCACATAAAGGTTTAGTGAAAATATCCACCCATTGTTGATTCGTCTTAATAAATTGTAGACTAATGATTCCTCTCTGTACATAGTCTCGTATAAAATGATGTCTAACTTCAATATGCTTTGCCCTCAAGTGTTGTATTGGATTCTTCGATAAATTAATAGCACTTGTGTTGTCACATAAGATCAGAAGATTGGAATTCGATCTTCTTGTATTGAATAATCCTCTAACTGATATTTAATCCATAACTTCTGTGAGCATCAGCTTGCAGCTGACATGTATTCAGCTTTTGCAGTAGATAAAGCAATTGAACTTTGCCTCTTTCTTAACTAAGAAATTAGATTATGACTAAAAAAGTGACAACGTCCACTTGCACTCTTCCTATCAATCCTATCTCCAGTATAATCAGCATCACAGTAGCCAATTAACCTGAAATCTTTACCTTTCTCATACATTAAGCAAAGATCAGTAAAACCTGCCAAGTATCTCAATATTATTTTAACAGCAATATAATGAGATTCTCTAGGATCTGCTTGAAATCTTGAATACAAACAAACACTAAATAGTATATTAGGTCTGCTTGTAGTTAGGTAAAGTAAAGCACCAATAATAACTCTAAAAAGAGTTTGATCAACCTTCTTACCAGCTTCATCCTTAGATAAGTGGAATGAAGGATGCATGGAGTTGACATAGGTTTGACCTTCTCCATTTTATATTTGACTAAAAGTTCTTTGACATATTTTTGTTAATGAATAAAAAACTTTTCTTCAGTTTGTTTAATTTGTAAACCAAGAAAGAATTTCAATTCACCCATCATACTCATTTCAAATTCACTTTTCATAAGATTTTCAAAACTTGAACATAACTTCTTAAAAGTTGCACCAAAAATAATATCATCTACATATATTTGTACTACAATGAAATCATTTTTATACATTTTCTAAACAGAGTCTTTTCTACTTGTCCTTTAATAAAGTCATTTCTAATCCAAAAAGAACTTAGACGATCATACCAAGCACGAGGTGCTTGTTTTAATCTATACAAAGCTTTATGAAGTCTATAGATATAGTCCAGTTTATCAGTATCTTCAAAAGCAGGGGGTTGCTTTACATAAACTTCTTCACCTATAAAACCATTCAAAAAGGAACTTTTCACATCCATTTGAAATAGTTTTATATCATGACAAGCAACATATGCAAACAAAATCCTAATAACTTCTAGTCTAGCTACAGGAGCATAGGTTTAATTATATTCTACTCCTTATTGATTATAGCCTTGAGCTACTAATCTAGCTTTGTTATGGTTTACTCTTCCTGATTCATCTAGTTTATTTTTGAATACCCATTTGCTTCCTATGATAGACTTATTGGATGGTCTAAGAACTAACGACCAAACTTTGTTCCTTGTAAATTGATTTAACTCCTCTTGCATGGCTAAAATCCAAGCTTTATCTTGAAGAGATTCATCAATTTTCTTAGGTTCTAATTTAGAAACAAAAGCTACATTTGCCTCTCTTCTAAATTTAGACCTAGTTCTCACTCCTTTTGAAGTTTCTCCTATAATCAAGTTTTTTGGGTGAGATGATTTATACTTCCAGTCTTTTCTAAGACTAATGTTTTCAAGAATATCTTCTACCTTATCAAGTGGACCATCTGGTGGTGACATGTCCAAGTTATCAACTAAGGGAGTAGATAGAGTTTCATCATCAGAATCGTCTCATCTATCTGGATGAGAATCATCATCAAACTTAACATGCATAGATTCTTCAACAGATTTCGAAACAAGATTATAAACTCTACAAGCTTTAAAAAACATCGAATATCCTAGAAAAATTCCTGAATTGATCTTAGAATAAAATTTATCCAATTTTTTTTTGTATTCAATATAGTGCATTTTCAATCAAAAGGATGAAAGTAAGAAAGCTTTCTTCCTTTCCATAACTCATATGGAGTTTTATTTAGAATAGGTCGCAAAAGTACTCTATTTTGAATATAACAAGTTGTATTTACAGCTTCTGCCCATAAATACTTAGGAAGATTCATTTCACATAGCATAGTCCTTTCCATTTCCTGAATCGTCCTGTTCTGTCTTTTTACAACTCTATTTTGTTGAGAAGTTTTAGGAGTAGAGAAATTACGGAAAATTCCATTCTCTTCACAAACATTTTGAATTTTTCATTTTTAAATTCTCCACCATGATCACTCCTAATTCTAGCAATAGAAATTCCTCTTTCATTTTGTAACTTTTTGGATAGAACCTTAAATCACTTAAGAGATTCATCTTTATGTGACAAAAACAGTATCCAACAAAATCTAATGAAGTCATCAACGATTATGAGACCATATTTCTTTCTGCCAAGACTTAGTATTCTGATTGGACCAAACAAATCTATATGTAACAGCTCTAGAGGTCTAGACAAAGTTACAACATTTTTAGAGGAAAAAGATATTTTAACTTGTTTTCCTTTTTGACAACTTTCACAAAAGAAATCTTTGTTAAAACTTATCTTTAGTAATCCTCTTACCAAACCATATCTAACTAACTGGGAAATATGTTTAAAACCAACATGACATAGCTTTTTATGCCAAATTAGTTTTTCCTCATCTGTTGATAAAAGACATGAAATATTTTGACTTTTCAAATCGTCTAAATTAATTTTATAAAGATTATTTCATCTCTTGGTAGAAAAGAATATGGAATCGTCATTGTTTTTTACTACACAAGAATTTTGATTAAAAGATACCTCAAAGTCAGAATCACATAATTGACTTACGCTAGTTAGATTATGCTTTAATCCTTCAACTAGTAGAAAATTATCAATAGATGCAAATGAATCTTTACCTATTTTGTTGATTCCAACTATTTTGCCTTGCTGGTTATCTCTAAAAGTTACTGATCCTCCTTACTTATGTTGAAGGTCTAGGAACATAGATCTTCTTCCTGTCATATGTCGCGAGCATCTATTGTCCAAGTACCATTGGTGCTGGTTGCTTTTTCCAAGAAAGGAGATTTGCAGTATATATTATATCTTTTTTAGGTACCCATATTTTTTAGGTCCTTTAAGGTTAGTTTTACAATTATTCATCGAGTAATAAGAATATTGTTTCTTTTTCTTTTTGTTAGGAACAAAACTCTTATTATGACGAACATTACTATTAGTAAACCTTAAACCACTCTTATCATTTGGATGTTTATATTTTCCAATCATATCATTCATCCTTTTTGTACTTTCAGTAAATGTTGATAAATCTGCTGCAAGACTATTAATCCTTTGTTTCAGTTGACTAATTTCCTCAGCTCTATCTACAGTTACTTTCTTTTTCATATCGTCTACTTGTTTCTTAAGGCAGACGTTTTCATTTTCTAACATTTCTGTGTTCTTCAAGCTTTCAACAAATTTCTTTTTCAAAATCCTATATTGTTTTAATATAGCATGTGAATCTTCTAATAATTCTAAATACGCCTCTTGAAGTTCATTAAGTTAGAAGTTACCTCTTCGTCACATTCCTTTTCAGCTACCAAGCATATATTTTCTTGTTCTGATGTTTTTGAGTCGGAGTCAGATTTAGATGAATCCAGATCTTCCCAAGTTGCCATCATGCTCTTTTTGTTTTCTTTATTTTTCTTCTGTTTTCTTTTGAGCAACCGGCATTCAGACTTGTAATGTCTTGGTTTGTTGCACTCATAGTAGACAGTAGAAGTTTTCTCATTCTTGACTTCGTCTTTGCTATTTTTCTTAAAAGAAAAGTCTTTATTTTCTTTCGCTTTCTTTTTCCACATCCTCCTAATCTTTCTTGAAACGAAGGATTGTTCATCATCATCTTCACTTGAATCTTGATTAGATTCACTGGCATCATCATTCTTGACTTCTTCAATCTTTAATGCTTTTGAAGATGTGCTTCTATTTTTCTGGTTCTTTTCATTCTTCTGACTAGCCTTTAATGCGATAGATTTATCTCTTCTAGGTTTATCTTCTGCATCAAGCTATACTTCATGTGTCTTCAGTGAACCAAGCAATTCATATAACTTCAGCTTACTTAAGTCCTTGGCCTCTTGTATTGCTATAACTTTGGATAGGAAGACTTCTGAGAATCTTTCTGACATGATCTTAATTATCATAGATTCTCCCAAGAGCTTTAAGTCCATTAACAATCGTTTAAAATCGTCCAAACATCTGATCAATAGTCTCCTCATCCTTCATTTTGAAAAGCTCATACCGATGAACAAGAATATTGATCTTGGACTCTTTCACTTGATTTGTGCCTTCATGTGTAATGGATAATGTGTCCCACATTTTCTTTGTATATTCGCATCCATAAACTTTATCATATTCACTTCTGCTTAGGGCACAACTTAACAAGAACTTGGATTTTGAGTTTAACTAAAAGCAAGCTTTCTGATCAACCATCCATTGGTCACGAGAGATATTTTTCCCTTCGTTGCCTGTTGGTGTATATGGACCATTCTTAATAATATCTCAAAGATCAATATGTGTGGATTCTATGAAGAGTCGTGTTGGAACCCAATCCGAGAACCGGGTCCCAACCGAAAAACGGACGGAAACAGAATCGAAAGTCACAAAGGACCGAAACAGGAGCGGAAACAGAAAATTTCTT
>JAOTAX010162410.1:0-14116 GCA_025629825.1 Erythroxylum guanchezii
AATCTCTTTCTATTTCTTTTCAATTTCATAAATTTTCCTCTTTTTATACATGGACAATCTCCAAAAATTTCTTATTTTGTAGTCCTAACTTTCAAGATAGGTTCGGGGCCCAACATTTTAAATTAATTTAATTCTTCAATTTAGAAAAAGAATTATAAAAAGTGCTTCTTGGTTCTTTCAAACACTCCAAAAAAGATATTTACATTCTTAAAGATTAAGTAAACACATTTTTCATCCAATTTTAAAAAAATAGAAAAGTTAAGCTTAAATCGAACAATTTTCCAGTAGTAAAATAAAGAAATAGCATAAAGATTTTACCTAAATTTCTCAACTTTAACCATAATAGCTTTATTTCTTGAACATTTAAATCCTCTTAACTTGATTTAGCTTTTAGTTTTTTTTTAATTGACTTAAATCATGATACTTGCAAATTAATTAATAATTTTATCATTTAAGAATATTAATAATAAAAGTATTTATTATCAACAAAACCTAAAATTAGAAATTTATCTCTTGGTAGAGTGATTCCTTGCCTTCTTTTTAATTTCCTCACCTAGCATCCCTCCTTGACATCTCACCCAGTTCACTTTAATTTAAATTGGATTTTTGCTTATTAGTTAACCTGTTATCCTTATAAATTTCTTGACAATCTTGTTTTGAGTGACAATTTACTATTAATGGTAAAATGTCAGTAAAGCAAGTGTAAAACTCCTCACTCTCCCTTTCCTATCCTCTTGTTTGAAAACCTATATAACTCTTCCTTTCCTCCTCCCTTGAATTCTAACTAAAGCTCAAAAATGATTCTAGACACTAACTTAGGTGAGTCTCCATTTAAAAAGCTTGCAAGGAATAAGGTAGCTCGTGACCAAGATTCACTAAAAAAACTGAGATACATCCTCATAGCTATGGGTAGAGCCCAATTGTTCCTCCACCTTATGTACTATAATAGGGAGCTTAAAAATAGAAGGGAGCCCTAGTAGGTTAGTTCTTGGGTAAAAGGCTTACCTTATTCCTAGTAAACTAGTAGGCAAATGAAAACTGGAAGAAACTTCATTTGATTAATTCTCTAGTCAGTGAAAATAAACTTTCATCTTCAGGTTTAGCTTGGAAAATATGGCATAACAGGTCATCGACCTTATTACTGGTCAAGTCAAATCGTTACTCCTTAAAATATGGGAACCTAGTATGTCATTAGATAAAATCAACTTGAAAGCTATCCCTCTATAATGTTCATTGTGTACCTCTAAAGTACTGATCTTTAGAAGGACTAAGCTACCTTACAAGCTCATTAGGGTTCTTCATAGCCCTAGATGATAGCATAGATAATGTGAGGATAATTAGCTTACAAGAGTTTATGTTGATGTTGAACTAGAAAGAAGTCTCTCTGATTCCTTACGAGTTTGAGATACAATGGAAAGGGTGAGCTAGTGAGGGACTCAGTTAAGTTGTCTTATCCCTAAAAGTCTTTAAAGATGGGAATGAAAAAGGTATGAAGACTATAAATATTAGGAGTCATCTCCTTAAGAAGATAATAATCAACCTGAAAAGGATGCACAAATTCAGATGCAAGAATAACTTGAATTAGGTTAGGGATAATCTCAACACTTACAAATCGAATCCATTATATGAAGTTCTTGAAAGTCCTCAGGTGACAGGAGGAAAAGAAAAGCATCATAATTTCCCCACTAAAATGGAGAATGCTAAGAATATTAATCTAAAATATAAGGGAAAATAGGTAAAAGCATAAATGAGTCACACAAAAAGGGAAGCTATAACAATCTTGGAGGGAGAGGTGATAACCCCTAATGATATCCTTTCAATTCCTCTAGGTGATAATGTTCAACATGACAGATCTAGATTAGACCTTGTTTTTATTAGTTATAAGATTAGAAAGAATAGGGACAAAAACAACCAATGATGATGAAGTTTTTGATATGGCTTTTAAAGACCTTCTAAATCTTAAGAAGCCATATTTTGTTCGCCTCATAGAGAGAAAAATAAAGGAGGATCACTATAGGAATGGCCTTTGGTTCTTACAGAAGGAATAAACTTCCCTTAGTAATCATGTAAACCATCCTAATAGAGGACTGATTGTATCTTGTGGTCCACGAATTCTCTAGCTAGAAATTTATTGTTCCTTAGATCAATTCATTCACTATGAGGTGGTACAGAAACAATCTAATCCCTTGTATCCATAAATGTGGTGTATAAAGCTATTTGGGAATTTCAAAGAGTCAATTTATAGAGTAATTTGATAAGACTTAAAGTAATCATTAAAACCCCTTGAATACTCTTTGGAGACTATATATGTACACTTTCTCTCTTGGAATCTCAAAGAAATATGAAAAGTGTACAAGCAAGATTTCATGAGCTATTAAAGTTAACCTTTAGGCTAGGCCTTAGAAATTTCAGATTCACTACAACTCACTATACTTAGAGCAATAGAAAAAGGTGAAAACATATTCATACACAAGAAACTAGATAAATTTTTGGTTACTAGATCCTGGAATATCTCCCTAGCACCCATTCAATCTCACTGTGGAATCAATTTTTCTCAAATCATTCCCCATTAAAAATAGAAATTAATTATGGGAATGGGAAAAAGGAAGGTTCCCTTTAGATTCTTTAAGTCTCTATTGCTTCATCCTCAACTTAGGTAATTAGTTGGAATGAAAATGAATATAGACTACTTAGGATCCCAATTTTATAAATATGTTTAAATGCTAAAGGCCATCATATTTGACTGTAAACAAATTCTTAAAACTAGCTTAGAACCTCTACCACTAGATAAAAGAGAGGCGTTTAATATCCTTAATAGTGTTCAAGAACTCCTTTACATACATCATTATGATCTTATAAAGCTAGTAAAGTTAAAGCATTGACAAAGTATCATTCATCTTTGGAAAGTTATAACTTTCAACTAAGGTAAAAAGCAATGATAATATGGCTATAAGAAGGGGATAAAAACTCCAAATTCTTCCACAACTCTATTCAAGGAAAAAGGAATAACAAAAGGATTGTATCTTAAGGGGATCTTAATGGAAATATTGTGATTGATCAAAACAAACTTAAGGAATTAGCTCAAGCTCACTCCAGAATATCTTAGGAAGTTCCTTTAGCCCCAATAATATGCCTAATTAGCTAACTAATTCTATTAAATATAGACTTAACCCTTAACTCAATCCTATGCAGATCAAGCAGGTTGCTCCAAATGATATCAAGTCAACTCTCTTTTGTTTCCATCCTAATGAATCCCTTGGACCTAATGGCTTTAATGCAAGATGTTTTAAGTCAACTTGGGAACTAACAACATAATGGTGACTAATATAGTCCTGGAATTAAATTGGTAAGTTTCTTTTATTACTTAAGAAAACCCTTTTTTTTTGTCCCTAAAGTACCCAATCCATCTACTTTTAATGAGTATAGGCCTAATGCTTATTGTAATGTGCTTTATAAGTTGATTCCTAATATTATAGCTAACAAATTGATAAAGACTATTCCTTACTTCATTAATATATGCTAAAGGGCCTTTATAAAAGGAAGGAACATTAGAGATAATTTTAGTCTTGCTTAGGAGCTATTTAGAGGTTATAAATCCAATAAAACAATAAAAAAAACCACTAAGGAATTTGATTCACTCAATTGGGAATTCATATTAAGTTCTTATAGGTGATTAGATACCTGGTAAGTTTATAAGCTAGATTCAAGCGTGCATCTCATCAGTTTCCTATTCAATCCTAGTTAATGGAGACCCCTCAAACCTCTTTAAAGTAGCTTAAGGCTTCAGACAAGGTGATCCCTTGTCTCCATAGATGTTTCCAATAATAATGAGATGCAAAAAAGGATAATGAGCGATAATATAGTAAAAGCTCTAAGGTTCAAGTTTCATTATATAAGTGATAATCTCTAAATTACCCATCTTGCCCTTACAGATGATCTTTTGTGGCCATATGAAGTAGAAAATGGCCCAATCAACCTCCTGATGAAGTCTCTGGAAACATTTAAAGGGCTATTGGGTTTAAGATTCAATCCAAGCAAGATTTATATTTACTTTTCAACTCCCTCTTACACAATGCTCAGTTATGCTCCTCCTCCCAAGGATTGAAGCTTAAATAACTTCCTTTTAGATACTTTAGGGTTCCCATTTAAGCTAAGAAGTTAAATACTATAGACTTCTCTCCACTTATTAGTTCCATTGAAAGAAGACTATAGTTTTGGTGTAGCAGATCATTGCTCTATACTGGAAGGCTCTACTTGCAATATCTATACTCAATAATCTATATATGTATTTGTGTTCTCACCTAGCATTAGCTAAGGGTATCATGAAGAAAATTGACAAGCTTATAAGGGATTTTATATGGAATGGAAATAGTAGATATTACAAAATCCCTAGTGTGAAGTAAGGCACCGTTTGTCTTCGTAAGCAAAATGGTGATCTTAGATTAAGTTCAATAAGAAGAATGTTTAAGGTTCTTATAGCCACAAGATCATGGAAAATTTTTGTAAAAACTTGTAGGTGAAGTGGATCCACATATACCACCTAAAATATAAAAGCATCTGATCAATGGATATCAAACCTACTTACTCCTACATTTTTCAATAAATTATGCTCACCATAATATTCATACAAAACCATATTAAAAGCAAAATAGGCAATGGTAAAGATACTAGCTTCTAGTTTGATAACTAGCATAAGGTAGGACCTTTGCACCAGCTTAGAAAATTTAACATGCTTAAAGCAATTGTACCTATAAACACTAAGGTTATAGACATCTTGGTGAATAACTCTTGGCACTGGCCATTCCGTTCCATTAGAGGATTTCAAAATATAATTCAATTGCTTCCAAGCTACACCTTAGATCCATCCTCTCTTAATTGTGTGCAATGGACACAACATAGTTTAATGAAGTTCTCCAATGCCTCTTGGAGGAAGCTACTAATGGGATCTCATCCAATAATGCAAACTTATAGTCCCATATAGGACTCTTACACTACCCCATCCCACTCTTTTATATTTTGGTTAGGAGGCTCCTTGAGATTTGGAACTAGGAACATGTTTTAGTTTCCATTAAATAGCACTCTATATGTATTCTAGGGTTGTGAGTAGGAGACACATGAGCACTTATTTTTAAAGATGGCAATGGGCCAATCAACCCGTGGCTAGATCACCAGCCGGGCCGGCCTGACTTTAATTGTTGGCCCCAGAAATTTATTTCTTGATAGATAAGCATGATTAGATTACTTTTGGGGTCTTGCTAGGTTAATGTATGTTGAAATTAATTAGCATGTTAATGTTAATGAGATTATGTGACATAGGTGAATTGAATTAAAGTTAAGGTGATAAGTTGCATAAGGGGTATTGTTGGAAGATTACTTAAGTGGCAAATTCTTAAGGCATTGAAGTAAGGGCAAAATGGACTTTGTGCAATCATTAATGGTATAAAAGGGAAAAAATGTGGTGTCTTTCATTAGGAAGAAGCCAAAAACGCGATTAGAGGAGAGAAGAGGGAGAGAGTGTCGTATAAGGAGAAAAGAGGGGAAAGAAAGAAGAGCAAGCTAGGTTATGATTTTCTTAGCCTTCAAGAGTGATTTTTGAAGTTGTTCAAGAAGGATAAAGAAAGAGGAAGATTAGAGCTTCCACTAGAGCCTAGAAGCTCATTGTTTGGTGAAGATTTAAGGTAAGTTGATTTTAATCTTTTGGAGTTTTGAAAGATTTTTGGTTCAAAGAGCTGAGGAAATGTATAGGTATGAGTATTCTAGCATTAATTTCATGCATTTGGTTCTTTAGGTTTTCCAATTTGAATTCTATTGATTTGGGATTTTTGTCAATATTGAAGAAAATCAAGAGAGGCAAGAGGGACAAGAGGAGAGACATCCTTGAGCAAGTTTTCCAGTAAGGAAACCAAGGTGGGTTATATTTTTATAATTGAGTTAATAAGCTATAAATGTTTTTCAAATAAATGGAATTAATGATTTTTCCAACTACCTCATAATTGAGCATTTATTGTTTTTTAAATGATTGAGAATTTGTCATATGTTGTTGTGTGTGAATTTTGGGAATGAATTCAAATTGCTTCACAATGGTTGTATTTGTTGCTTTTGATTGAGTTGAAAAATGGCTTTTATGCTTGGTATAGGAATGTGGTTGTTGAATTGTGAAATATGTCATATTCATGACAAACAAGTTTTAAAAAACGAGCCATATGGGCAAAATGTTTTCAGTTCAAGAATTACGTGTTATGTGGGTTTGGTGTAGTCCATCCAAGAATTGTCATCTGCACGTTGACCAAGTTAAGGCTTCTCCCGCCTGCCTACTAGTGGCACTGTGCTCCTTTATAGACTCCCTCAAGTTTACGACTACACAAGACCATTATGTGGAATTGTGTAGTTTGTTATGTTTATGGATCTGCCCAAACCATTATGATGTGCTTATGTGTTCACATATGTTGACAAGTTTAATTAATGTTTAACTGATGAATTGTGATTCGGTTTGACAAGTTGAGAAATAGATGTTTTATGGATTTTGTGATAAATTGCCATGATCATGAAGGTTTTCAAGGGTTTTTTGTTTATTACCGATTGTAAAACTATTACTCACAAGTGTTAAGCTCACCCCCACTCCTTTCCATCCACAGGCGATGAGCAAGATATCGAGTGATAGAGTTGAGCGTCAAGGCATCACTCTAATTTGCACTTTTGTTCTTTTGAAGTTAAAATTTGTAAAACAAGGCTTTAGTTGCATTATGAGAAATTATTGTTTTTGCAAAGTTTTTATTTTGGATTATGTTGTAAGGTGGCTCGAAATGCCCACTAAAGCGTTGTAAAATTCTTATTTTGATGCGAATGAAATACATATACATTATGGTTGTTTATGACTTTTCAAATCTTTACATTGCTATTTTCAAATTTTCATAAGGGTAGGAATTGTGTTCTAAATTCAAGGGAGAATCTAGAATAATCTAGGTAGAACTGGTAAAAATTATCTTCTTGGAATTTGTAGATGATCCTTCTAGCTTTCCAACAATATAAAGTTTGTAATTTTTGGATATTAGAGTGGAAAGATATGATTATTACAAGTTATGATGCTGCATAGGATTTGTGTATAGGACAGCTATGGTAAATGATAGGAAATTGTGTTTTTGATGAACCAAGTGGGATGAGAATTGAGAGTTTTATGAGATAAATTTGGTGTTTGAATAGATATGAAGTGATTTGGCACTAGAAGAGTTGAATTTGGGAAGATTATGAGTGAATATGATGTTAGAACGGATGTAGAAAGCATTGGAGAGGCTTTGGAGGGGTTTAGGGAACCCTTATATCCATTAGACGGACTTTAAGTCCGTTTAACAGACCTTCTCCGGTGAAAATTGTCTCCCAAGCCCGTCTATGTCCGTTAGGCGAACATATATGTCTGTTTAACAGACATTCACGGGATAGCTTCAATAAATCGTGATTTTGACCCTTTTTGATGCATAATCGTACTTTCTGTTCTTCATCAAAGTTGTATATCTAGAATTCTTCTTTCAAATCGTCCAAGAACGAACTCAATAAGACATTTATATTGAAAGTTATGGCAATCGCGCCAATATAGGTACAAATTGATTGAGGGTATAAACAAGTTCTATTCTTTCGGGCATAACTTCCTCATCCGTCCTCCAAATGAAGTGATTCTTGAACCAATAGATTCCTAATTCTTTATCTCTCCATAAAAATTTGTATCTTTTGGAGTTGATTTGAAAAAGTTTGATATAGAGAAATTGAGGGGTCAGTTGGGAGAGCAAGATTGGGGTATGAACACACTTAGGCTTTTTAAGCATATCTTGATCTATAGAGCTTTGATTAAGATGATTCTTTCTTCAAAACAAAATAGAGACTTAGAGATACAATTTCTTGGAAGAATTCAAGTTGTAATTTTGGTGATTGACTAGTGTGGGCACACCACTCTTGTGGAATGATGGCTAATGATCCTACAGGGTAATAAGCACAAGGTTTGTGACTCTAGATATTGGGCTCCGGAAACGGGTTCCAACATGTTATAGTATCAAAGTGACTAGGTTTAGGTCTAGGTTTGGGACTAGGTTTAGAAGTAGCCGAGACATGGAGTGGGTAGTTTCAATTTACCAAATGAACATGCATTATTTTTTTAAAATAAACAACTTGCATTGTTTTTACATGATTTGAAATTGTTTTGCATGAACTAAAGATTTTCAATGGTTTTATATTGAAGAAGTGAAAATGTCGTCTTGAAAGAGAACTAGAGGAGCTGTGACTTGATCTAGCTCTCGCCAAGGGAGCATGGATGAATCCTATGTCCCGCAAGATGCTGGGACACACCCTGCTCCTAATTCTGAGGCACTTAGTGTGCAGCATGAAGTGCCACTACCTTCTCCTCCTATGCTATCTATGGACCCGTAGTTCTTTCAAGCCTTTGCCCAGGCTTTCACTTATGTCATGGGCCAAGGGTCACGAGTGTCGGCGCCAGCTCTAGTGGAGAGGAGTGGACAGTATGATAAGCTTCGCAAGTATAGGACTGTTGACTTTAATGGGACTACCAACCCTAAAGAGGCAGAAGCATGGTTGAAGAGCACCGAGAGAGTCCTGATTTAGATGAAGTACTCTGACGAAGAGAAAATGGATTATGCAGTTTGCTTGCTACAAGGGGATGCACTTAATTGGTGGGGATCGGTGCCCCACAATCAGGCTATGCCTTCGGTGCTGACATGGAGGGACTTTTTGGAAACTTTCAGGAGGAAGTACTTCTTGAGGGTCTATATCTAAGAGAAGGCCAGGGAATTCCTAACTCTCACACAGAGGGAAATGAGTGTGAGTGAGTACGAGCTGAAGTTCACCCAGCTGTCACGATATGCGGCTAACATTGTGGCGAATGAAGAGGATAAATGCCGCAAGTTTGAGGGGGGGACTTCATCTAAGGATCAAGGAGAAGGTGCTGATCCAGAATTTCTGTGACTACCAGCACCTGGTAGATGTCGCACTCTAGGCTGAAAAACTGGAGAATATAAAGTATGAACTGAACAAGAAGAGGAAGAACCGAGAGCAGTCTTCAAAGAAGGGAATAAGTGCTCCAACGTCTGAGAGGAGTACAAGGACTTATCATACATAGAGTGAAGTGGGAAGTAGTGGTCCTGCCAAGAATAAGCAGGCTATGACAGTTTCAAGGCAAGCCTCAAGCGTGGGAGGCACAGGAAAGACGAGAAGAAACAGATACACGAACCCCCAATGTGAGCATTGTGGGAAAATTCACAAAGGAGAGTGTTTCAAGTTACTTGGAGCATGCTTTAGATGCGAGGAGAAGGGACACATGATCAAGGACTGTCCCCAAGTAGTGAGGTAAGAGGGGTCGTAGTCGTAAGCCCCAAGAAGAGTAGAAACAGTGGGACCTAGGCCAGTCATAGAGGTTTGCAGTTCTGGAGCTGCAAGGAAAGCTAATCCTTTAAGGAGGCCAAGGGGTCAGGCACACGCTAAGATATTTGCCATGACCAGAGAGAAAGCTGTAGCCAGTCCTGAAGTGGTCACTGGCATGGCTCAGTTATTCAATCCTGCAGTATTTGTGTTAATTGATACTGGTTCCATGCATTCATTTGTTTCTACAAGTATGACTTTACATGAATATGACTTTACATGATGTGAATCCAGTACCTTTAAATAGTCTTTTGCTTGTTAATACACTTCTAGGGAGGAATATGGTAATCAGTCGAGTGTATAAGGGTTGTGAACTCTTCATTGATGGTACTAGACTAGTAGTAGACTTACTACCTCTAGACCTAACAGGCTTAGATGTCATACTTGGAACGGATTCCATGGAGAAGTATCATGCAAAATTAGATTGTAGCCTTAAGGAGGTAGAGTTTGACTTTGGCAATGATGAGAAGGTGATTTCCAGAGGAGACAGGAGAATACCATCGCCAAGAATTATTTCGACTTTACTAGATGACAAAATGATGGAAAAGGAGTGTGAAGCCTTCTTGGCGTATGTTGTGGACACTAAGGTGAATGAAGGGAGGTTAGAGGATTTTCTAGCACTGAGGGGGTTTCCCGATGTGTTCCTAAAGGACTTACCTAGTTTGCTACCGGTGAGGAAAATCGAGTTCGCTATTAACTTGATTCCCGGAACCGTACCCATTTCTATACCACCATATAGAATGGCTCCAATTGAACTGAAGGAACTTAAGGAACAGTTAGAAGAACTATTAGAGAAGGGGTATGTATGGCCAAGTTCGTCACCATGGGGAGCGCTGGTTTTGTTTGTTAAGAAGAAGGATGGGACATGGCGTATGTGCATTGATTACCGAAGACTGAACAAGGTGACTATTAAGAACAAGTACCCTCTGCCTCAGATTGATGATCTGTTTGACTAGTTACAGGGAGCAAGGGTCTTTTCCAAGATTGATCTCAAGTCAGGCTACATCAACTCAGAATCAAGGAGTCTGATGTAAGCAAGACGGCCTTTAGGACTCATTATGGGCATTACGAGTTCCTAGTCATGCCATTCAGACTGACCAATGCTCCGGATGCATTTATGGAACTTATGAATAGGGCCTTCAAGGAGTATCTGGATCAGTTTGTCATAGTGTTTACTGATGACATTCTGGTTTATTCCAAGAGTGAAGGGGAACATGAGGAACACCTCAGGATAGTGTTGCAAACTTTGAGAGAGAAGGAACTTTATGCCAAATTCAGCAAGTGTAAGTTTTGGCTTCACGAAGTGATTTTCCTTAGATATGTGATTTCTAAAGATAGGGTACATGTTGATTTAAAGAAAATTGAAGCAGTGGTGAATTGGCATGCACCAACGACAGTGGCAAAAGTAAGAAGTTTTCTGAGTTTGGCAGGGTATTATAGGAGATTTGTTGAAGGATTCTCGATGATAGCTTATTGAGAAAGAATCAGAAGTTTATCTAGAGTGATGAATGCCAGAAGAGCTTTGAGGAGCTTAAGCACAGATTGACAAGAGCTCCAATTCTGACTTTGCCCACAAGAGAGGAGAGTTATACAGTTTATAGTGATGCTTCAAGGAAGGGTTTGGGTTGTGTATTGATGCAAGGAGACAAGGTAACATCTTATGCTTCGCGGTAGCTAAAGCCTTATGTACCGAATTACTAGACCCATGATCTAGAATTGGCAGCAGTAATTTTTGCCTTGAAGATTTAGAGACATTATCTGTATAGAGTTCAGACAAGGATCTTTACTGACCATAAAAGTCTCAAGTATTTATTGAGCTAGAAATAGTTGAATTTGAGATAGAGAAGATGGTTAGAGTTGCTCAAGGATTATGACTTGTTGATTGAATACCATCCAAGAAAGGCAAATGTGGTAGCGGACGCCTTGAGTAGGAAATCCTCTATTGCTCATGTTCAAACAGTGTATCTGCCGTTATTGGAAGAAATGGCAAAGCTTAGAATAAATTTGAAACAGGAGGAAATCGATTGTGTTATTGCTAATTTCAGAGTGAGACCGATACTCAGGGAGAAAGTTATGGAGTTACAAGCAGAGGATGCATAATTGAGTAAGCTCCGAGAAGAAATTCATAATAGTAAGAAACCTGAAATGGTAGTGATGGATGATGGACTTATGGTTGTCAAAAACAGACTTTGTATTCTGAATGTCAAAGAAGTTAAGGATGAAATACTGGATAAGGCACATAATGCACCTTATGCCATACACCCAGGTAGCACCAGGATGTACAGAGATCTAAAAGAGAATTTCTGGTGGAAAGGCACGAAGAGGGATGTAGCAGAATATGTGAGCAAGTGTTTAGTGTGTTAACAAGTCAAGGCTAAGCACCAGGCACCTTCAAGCAAGTTAAGGTCATTGTCCATTCCTAAGTGGAAGTGGCAAAGGGTAACTATGGATTTTCTGATAGGTTTGCCTAAGACTAGTAGGAAGCATGATGCCATATGAGTCATTGTTTATCGGTTGACGAAGCCAGCCCATTTTCTAGTAATTAAACAGACTGATTCTCTACATGTGCTAGCAAAGAAGTATATTGATGAGATAATAAGATTACATGGAGTTCTAGATTCCATTATCTCTGACAGGGATCTTCGATTTACTTTGAGATTCTGGGGAAGCTTACAAGAGGCTCTCGAAATCAAGTTGAATTTTAGCACAGCTTTTCATTCCCAGAAGGATGGTCAATTTGAGAGGACCATTCGGACACTTAAGGGAATGCTCAAGGCATGTGTGATGAACTTCAAAGGAGCTTGGGACGAACATTTGTCATTGGTCAATTTTTTTTATAATAATTCGTACCACTCAAGCATTCAGATGACTCCTTATGAAGAACTGTATGGAAGGAGATGTAGAACTCCGATATGTTGGCATGAAGAAGGAGAGAGGAAACTGATAGGGCCAGAGTCACTTCAGATGACAGTCGATAAGGTTAATCTAGTTAAGTAACGACTTAAGACAGCACATGTTAGAATGAAGTATGAAGTTGGTGAGAAAGTCTTTCTTAAAACATCTCCTTGGAAAGGAACTTATAAGGATTGGCAAGAAGGGCAAGTTGAGTCCAAGATATGTGGGTCCCTATGAGATTGTAGAGAGGATCGGACCACTAGCCTATAGGTTAGCACTGTCACCAGAATTGTCACAGATGCATGACGTCTTTCATGTTTCCATGTTGAGGAGATATAGATCGGATCCATCCCACATTATTTAGACCACTGAGGTTCAGTTGAGAGACGATATGAGTTATAAGGAGATTCTAGTGGAAATTTTGGACACCAAGGAAAAGGTCCTCAGGAATAAGACAATTCAACTGGTCAAAGTCCTGTGAAGGAACCATTCTGTGGAAGAGGCCACGTGGGAGCCTTTGGAAGCCATGAAAGAAAAGTATCCGTAACTCTTTTATGATTCACGTAAGAATTTCAAGGACGAAATTCTTTTAAGAGGGGGAGAATTATTAGCCCCCAAAATTTTTTTTGATAAATAAGCATGATTAGATTACTTTTGGGGTCTTGCTAGGTTAATGTATGTTGAAATTAATTAGCATGTTAATGTTAATGAGATTATGTGATATAGGTGAATTGAATTAAAGTTAAGGTGATAAGTTGCATAAGAGGTATTGTTGGAAGATTACTTAAGTGGTAAATTCTTAAGGCATTGAAGTAAGGGCAAAATGGACTTTGTGCAATCATTAATGGTATAAAAGGGAAGAAAATGTGGTGTCTTTCATTAGGAAGAAGCCAAAAACGTGATTAGAGGAGAGAAGAGGGAGAGAGTGTCATATAAGGAGAAAAGAGGGGAAAGAAAGAAGAGCAAGCTAAGTTATGATTTTTCTTAGCCTTCAAAAGTGATTTTTGAAGTTGTTCAAGAAGGATAAAGAAAGAGGAAGATTAGAGCTTCCACTAGAGCCTAGAAGCTCATTGTTTGGTGAAGATTTAAGGTAAGTTGATTTTAATCTTTTGGAGTTTTGAAAGGTTTTTGGTTCAAAGAGCTTAGGAAATATATGGGTATGAGTATTCTAGGATCAATTTCATGCATTTGGATTTTGGGTTTTCCAATTTGAATTCTATTAATTTAGGATTTTTGTCAATGTTGAAGAAAATTAAGAGAGGTAAGAGGAACAAGAGGAGAGACATCCTCGAGCAAGTTTTCAAACAAGGAAACTAAGGTGGGTTTTATTTTTATAATTGAGTTAATAAGCTATAAATGTTCTTCAAATAAATGGAATTAATGAATTTTCCAACTACCTCATAATTGAGCATTTATTGTTCTTTAAATGATTGAGAATTTGCCATATGTTATTGTGAGTGAATTTTGGGAATGAATTCAAATTGCTTCACAATGATTGTATTTGTTGTTTTTGATTGAGTTGAAAAATGGCTTTTGTACTTGGTATAGAAATGTGGTTGTTGAATTGTGAAATATGTCATGCTCATGAAAGACAAGTTTTCAAAAATAAGCCATATGGGCAAAATGTTTTCAATTCATGAATTACATATTATGTGGGTTTGGTGTAGTCCATCTAAGAATTGTCACATGCACGTTGACCAAGTTAAGGTTTCTCCTGCCTGCCTGCTAGTGGCACGGAGCTCCTTTATGGACTCCCTCAAGTTTACAACTACACAAGACCATTATATGGAATTGTGTAGTT
>JAOTAX010162448.1:0-34806 GCA_025629825.1 Erythroxylum guanchezii
AGTGCACCAAATTCAATGATTTTGGTGGCGTTATGAAATTGAGACAATAAGGAACAATTCTCGAGAAGGAAGTTTTAGCAAATTTCTTCAATTTGATGATTAGAAAAATGTTCTAACGTAAGCTTGAATTAAAAAGAAGTTGGGGGGCAATTTCAGAAGTTCACTTAAAGAGTTAAGTTAGTAGGCTAATAAGTAAGGGCTTTTTGGTCATTTGGCTTTCATTAAATGACATGGCAAGGGGGTTGTCAGTTTTAAAAAGTGAAGCACAACACTTAAGAGAAAAACAAAAGCAGAAAAGAAAGAAGAGAGAAAGGAGAGGAGAGAAGCACGTTCGGTGAAGGAAGAAGAAAGAGAAATAGCTAGGGTTTCGAATTTTTTGAGTTTTGGCAAGATTTTTCGTTGATTCAAGGGGGGAAAGATGGAGGATGATGAAAACTTCCTAAGGAACCAAGAAAAATCCAAAAATGGTGAAGAATGTGGTAAGAGTCGAAATTTTAATTTGTGAATTTTGGAAGATTTTGGGTTAGATAGCTTGGAAATGGTATGGGTTTGTGATTTCCAAGTTCAATTTTGATGATTGCTTAGTATCATTGGTTCAATTTTGGATGATAAATTAATTAGGGTTTATGTCATTGAATTAGGGAAAATTAAGGAAAGGCTTTGGAGAATTGAAGTTTGGGACAAAGTTCTAGCATGGAAATAAGGTGGGTAACATGTTTATATTTTGAATTATAAGCTAGTTATGCATTTTTGAAAAATCAAGAAGAGAAACGTTTTGAAAATTATTATTTTCGAATGATTTGATTTTGATGTGTGATCATCCTTTGGTTTTTAAATGATTAAAGAATTTGATTATGTGCCAAATTGTTGCATTCTTTGTGTGATTGAAAAATTGTGATGTGATTTGAGATTGAAAGTTGTGAATGAAATTTGTGTGAACTATGACACGATATGAAATTAAGTTTTCGAAATATGCCTTCGGGTAGTTCGATTTTCGAGTATGATTTATGTGTTATGTGGGTTTGGTCAGGTCCCATAAGAGGGACAAGTACACTTGTCTATTTTTTAAAGGCTTCTCCCGCCTGCCCGCTAGTGGCACTGGAGCTCCGATTTCGGACTCTCATAAGTTCACGGCTACACTGGACCGCTATGCGGGAAAGTGTAGTACGTTCCGTTCACAGCTGCACAGGACCGCTATGCGGGAATGTGCAGTACGTTCCGTTTTGGACCGAACCAAACCATTTTGATGTGTTTAGTGTTTTTGATTTTTTTTACGATGTGATGCATTTATAATGTGATGCATTTATGTTTCTGAAATTGTTCATGATTTGTGAAAGACTTTGAGAATTTTGAGAAATGAGAAAATGAGTTTTTAACCATGAATTTTTGAAAATTGATTATGAATGTTTTGAAAGGTTGAAAGGTTTGAGAAATAAGTTCTTGAAAAGTTTGCTACTGTGAAATGTTTAAAAATGGCAAATGTTTTTTAGAAATGATTTTTGCTTATTTATCAATTTATAAATATGTTATTCACGAGCTGTCAAGCTCAACCCCTCTTTCTTCCCCATCTCCAGGTATTCGAGCAGGAGATCGGATGAAAGAAAGTCGAGACTATTGTTCGATTTCGCATGCCTTGCATTTTGTGTAATTTTGGATTTTGATATTGGTATTGTATATGGCTTGGAATGCCATTAGTGATTATAAGCATTTATTTCGTAATGTGTATGACTTATGGAATTGTGTATTGAATGGAAATATAAATTTGAGTATGGCTAGGCTATATGAATGTGATTGAATATGAATGGGAATTGCATATGATTACAAAGTGAGATATGAATGTGATTGAGATATAGATTCCGGACAGGAGGTTCGACGAGGTTGATTGATTTTCAAATTATTGAAGTGTTATAGGTATAGGATTGTGATTTTTATGTGTTAATTGGTTTAGTATATAGAAGTGTGTTTAAAACCCTTTGCAGGTTTTTGGGTTTTATAAAATGCAGCCGTTTTGCTGCCCTATTTTTGTTAACGAGCAAATAAGATTTTGGTTAATAGATGTATTTTGGGTTTGGTATTAAATGTATAAGAAGAACCTTTAGATTTGCGTATGAGATTAAGATATACTTGATTAAGAGAAATCAAGTAAATTGAGGTTATGGAAAATTATGGCAAAGGATTTGAGATCAAAATGGATGAATTTTCCGATTGGGAATTTATTTTGTTTTGATTTGTATAAGATTGATTAAAGAGAAAAGGAATGAATAGTATGAGAGAGAGAAAAATTTTAAGTTCTCGGATGTCGGAAATTTGTTTCAGTTCGTTTTGAATTCGATTTGCTTTCGATTCTTTCGTCTTATGTTTTCGCTTCGGATTTGAGTCGGATCCATTATTGTTTGAATGTTCACCTTTTATTGATTGCTTACAAAAGTCCATACATTCCCACTTATGATTATATCTTCACTAAGAAGATTTTGAAAACTAATGCAAAGATTGGTAATTCTTGTCCTTAACTATAGCCCATCTTATATGGTAGATTTGATTGTTTCCATCACACTTATCTACAACTAACAAAGAACCTCTAAAAAATGTCTTCAAAAAACATCGCTCTAGCCCAATTATTTTCCTACAACTAAAGAAACTATACTTCAATTCACTAAATCACACATAAAACCTTTCAAATATTTATTGTCCAAGCTTTTCATCAAGTTCAGTTTGGATAATGTTTTGCCTTTCATTGTTAACCCTTTGCGATTCTAGTATATAAGACCATAATTTGACATAATGACCTTTCATAGATTCTCATAGCATCAAAATAGCTTCCCATTTAATCCTATAACATTGTTATTTAGTCACTTGTAATGTATTCTTCTAACTAATCGGTCAATTTGATTTCTTCATAAACTTTTATAAGAATTCATTTCATTTCCACTTATTACTAGCATGCTTATTTCTTTGCACTTTCTCGTAATTATGCATGTTTTGTAATATCTTCACTAAAATGGTTCTTTTTTCTCATTTTTAATCTAACTAACATAAACCCTAAAAGGACATTATGGCTCATAAATAGCCTCCATTCTCACACTAGATCTCACCATTTAAAAATCATATTCATTTATTATTGTATAATTTATGATTGCTTCCCTAAACTAAACCTTCCCTTACAATTTATGTTAATTTCAAATTGAAAATCTTGTATATCCACTTTTGGATTAAAAGCATTATATTTCTTTCTTGTGAATGATGCCTCACACCCACTAGCATCACTGATAATTGAACTTTAGCATCACTAACTTTATATGCACTACACCAACCATGTGAACTCCTTAACTTCTCTTTGTGAATTTTTTAGTAAGTTCTCTCTTTATTATTTCATTTCTCACTACTTCCAACCTTATCCATAACATCATCACATTCAAACCCACTGCATACCTTCTTCCCATCTGTCTTCTCATTTGCTATTGTAATAACAGATTCTTCATCAATAATTTTATAAATTTTGTCATCACCTATATCATTTAAGATTCACTTATTCTCGTAACAACAAAATCTCCATCATCTTGTTCCAACTGGACTTGGAATAACCCCTCTTCATTGCCAATATCATAATCATATTCTTAACCATTTGTTGTAGGATTACCATAACATGCTCGTAATAAATTTGAACATTATAGTTGTTCAATTGTAGCACAAAGTAAAACATCAATAATATGTCATTATTATAATGTAAGCTCAACTCTTTCAAGCATCTTATCGACTCTTCAGGATATTTATAAAACATATATATAACTTTATGTCCTTTATCTTTCGATACCCCATTTAGTACTAATATGTTCATCAACACTCAAATCCTTCTTCCTTTTGATATTGCCCCTAATAAATTTATTATTGTCATCTCTTTCCAATACCCTACTATAATAAATTCTAAATTTATCAACATTTGCGTCAGTAATAATTTTAATAATAGTTTCTAACGAAAGATATTAAAGTCTATGAGATTGTAAAGCTTTCAAGAATAATTCAAGGCAAAAAATATCTTTTAGTCAATTGCATATTCTCATCGATAAACAACTTACACGCCAGAGCTTCTACGAGAAAAGTTAACAAATGACTATAGAATTTGTACTTTTAAGAATATAGGAGGTGTTCCTACAATATTTATGGCCTCAAGATTGCAAGTATTGTCATTCAGGGTTATCTATTATCTACCTAATAGTTTTTATTTATGCTAGATTATAGAAAATATCATCTCTTCTTTTCAACAAAATCCTCACCTGCCTTATTTACATAAAATCACTTGCATATGTTTTATCAATTTAAAATCAGAAAAGACAAGTTTTTATTCAAATAGATCATTTTTGTAAATAAAATTTTTAGTTATAACTTATTTATCTTTAGAAAACATTTTAGTCATTGAATAATCAATTTTTAGATTTTTTAATTTTTAAAATTTTAGAATAAATATTTCAAAATAATTGTTAAAGTAAATTAAGATATTATTATAAAATAGTTTAATTATAATTATCAAACTTTTATTACTAATTAACATTAATAACTATATGATATTTATTTAATTAATGATAAGACTAAAACTAAAATAATTTTATAAAGTTCATAAATTAAGAAAACTAAAAATTTATTAAATGCAAAAAAAAATAGAAAATAGAAATCAATTTTAAATATTGGTCGAGCAGCTTTTCAAAAACTTACCTCACCTGTGAAATTAGATTGGAGTCTGAACTTAACCTTCCTGTACAATGTTATCTCCCATTTAATATATGCCATGCACCGGCATACATATACCTAGTGTATCCCCCTCCCAACAGTGAGACACTCGTAGAATAAGTTAAGATGCATTCAAATGTAAGAAAATAAGTGGATTTGTCCCTTTAAAAAATTGTTCATATCTGATGCTTACGAACAAGGTTGATTTACATGTGGACCTGTCTTAAATTTGTGTGAATACATTTCTAAGAAGATGATGAAGATCATTGTTCTACACTTTTAGTATAAACAAGAACGTTAAAATCTTCTGTTTCAATTACTCTGTTACAATCTTGTTTTTGCTTAAATACAACGTCGTTTTATATCTAAATGTATATAAAAACAATGTCATTTTAGGACGAAAATAGGGTTAAAACAAGGTAACTAGAATAGAGGATTTCATGCCGATGCAAGAAGAAAATGCAGCCAATTTCTTTGTATTAACATACTTTTAATTGCCTAAAATGTAATTAATTAGGTTATAAATGAAGTCAAAAGTTTAGACTTGTTTATTTAATACTAAAAAAATAATATGAATCAGCAATTTTAATAAAATTATTAAAACTAATTTGAATTTCATTTTTTGATATTTAATACATAAAACTTTTTATCGTAAGTCAAATTTAACTTGACATTAATTCTTATTAAAAAATTATGCTTAGCGATCAGCATTTTCGTAAGATTTGCCTAGGTACACTAATGCGCTCCCAGTTGGCATCATATGTAGCAGGCAATCCGGGATCTCCTAGATGTTATTCTCAACCTCCTTGAGCTGAAGCTTTACTCAGTCTTACCAAGCGAGGCTTTGTAGATGGATGAGATGATCTGTGCCATTTGCCCAGTTCCTACCCTGTGTCAGAGAATATTATCCACAAATGGCACAAAGAATCTCATCTAACTTATAGAATGTAGTACTCCATTGGCTTGGGGTTCATGCACGAGCCTGCTTCAATGGCCATATCTATTAGACCTTACCTGTTCCAACAATCTTATCCTGATTTATTTATTCCAAGCTTTCCTGGAACTAGCTCTAAGTAATTACTTCTCGAAACCCTATGTAACTTATGCACGAGATGTACCTACATTAAGGATAACAAAAAGGATTAATTTCGGCCCTCAGTCTGAAATCAACATATTCGATTTAAGTTGATTTGAACATTTTTTAAAAAAAAATTGATTTTTGAATTGAGACCGTTTCAAATTAGATTTGGGCTCTTTTTTTTTTCTCTCAAGCTTCCAAGTCAGACTCCAGTTAAAACTTCATAACCTAAATCCAATCCAAAACCTAAACTTTTTTTGGATACAAAATAACGTCATTTTGTATATTAATAACGCAATTATTTTGGGTCCTATCGAAATTTAGATCAAGTTTTATCCACTGTTTTTAAACCCGGACCGGACTGGCCGGTCCGACTGGTCCGACCGGTGACCGGTCGGTTAGCCTGTCCGGTCCACCTCTAAAAACCGGTCATTAATTGGACCAGTTCGAACTGGTGAAAACCGGTCGGACCAGTCCTGTACGAAAAATTTTTATTTTTTTATTTTTTTTTATTTTTTTGGTATTTTTTGATATTTTTAATATTTTTAATATTATATATAATTAAATATAATTATTGAATAATTATGACGTCACACTGGTTCGACCGGTGGTTGAACCGGTCAAACCGGTGACCAGTAAAACCTCCGGTTCGATGACCGGTCCGGGTTTCAGAACACTGATTTTATCAATCAAGTTCGAGGTTCAAATCTAATTAAGTTCCAAACCAAGTTGAGCAAAACAAATTTCAAGCAAAGCAACAGCTTTGAAAGATACAAGCTCAACTTAACCAGTTGTCAACTTTAAACCTACAGATTAAGAAAAGTATACCTTTTTTCATAATTTTAGACTTTCTATAATTTTTGTTTAATGTTGTGTTAAGTTGATGCTAATCTATAGTCCTATTTTCTATTACTTTTTCTTTACCAAAATTCAACATTGACAACAGATTCAGCCTACCCAGCTCCATGCAACCCCATTCGATCTTCAAAATTAACAACAACGTAAAACTCGATTGGTCAGAACTTTCATACTTTTTCAAGCTCCAAGTCAAGTCAAGCCTCCCAAATTAAAGCCTAACTCAAATTCAAAAAAAAAATCTAATTCAACTCTGAATCCATTAACTCACCCATTTTTTGTCGTAGCATCTTAAAAGTTAAAATATATGGTGCTTCATGTGTACACTTAAGAGAACTCGTTAGCAAAATCTAATGGATCTAAATTTAATGCTGAATAAATGTTAATTTTAATGAATTAATAAAATATAATAAAAATATACTTTTCTTGAAAATAGTTGGCAGATGAAAAAGAGTCGAGTATTATTTGACATGTAAAATGTAAATGAATTTATTTTTTCATTAATTTTATAACACAATCGGGGCTTATTATTATTAATTTAATTAATGAATCTTAGCCGGTTGACCTCAAAATCATACACTATGAAGTTATTTAATTTCTTGCTTCAAATCTGCTATACCTTTCCTCCAGTCATGTCCTGATTTTAGTTTAAACTAATAAAACAGAAAGGAATACATTTAACTGGAAAAGCAACTAATGGAATTTTATGTAATAGCCCCCAATAGAATTGGCATCAAACACAGTTGTGCCAATACTATGAAACAAAATAAATTCTGCAGAAAATTCTCAACATTCTAATATAAAGGCTTTTGCGTAGCACCACATGCTGAACATCGTGTTTCATCATGTCCAACCTCTTTGCTTCTAAGATCAGCTCGTCTTCTTACAACAAGTGCAGACATAGAAAATAGTCATGAGATACCAGAAGGAAGAAGTTATCAATAAAAAATTTAATCAACGTGCAGAACTAGTGGTCTTACTTAACAGATACTCTTCAAAGCTGCAGAAGAAGAGCATTTATGATGTGGATCCAGTAACGTCTTCTTGCAAAGATAAATGGCCACTTCAACCCTTTCAGAAACATCCAAAAACTTTTCTGGGAATATATGACATGCATCAAGCAATACCTAGGACATGAGCTTTTATCAATAACCTTAAAATGCTAATATGTCCAGGGAAAAAAGAAAAAAAACAGAGCCAATCTATCCATCTGTTAAAGCTTCTTACAAGAAGTGCTTTAGACTTTTGATTTAAGTTGAGATGTTATTGTAGTTGCAGTAACTTCCTGGATGATCTCAACATGCAAGTAGGCAACTAAGCTCCAATTTTGTCATGGTGATTCTCATAGCTACCACCAGATGACCCTGATGGGAAACTGAATATACTACAGACCTGCCTCAGTTCTGCAAAGCATCTGAAGTTTCACAAGTTAAACATTGTCAAAAACCATTCATATCCCCTAGGCACCTCACATTGATGAAAAAATTCTATCAAGCAATTCTCTGTCTCCCTTATTCCACTGCTGAAACTACTACAATCAGATCCACTGCTAAACTTTTAATTTAATAAAACACTAATCCATCATATGATAGATCCGACTGTGAAAGCAACTTCTGCAAGCAAAAGAAAGAAGTGAAAGAAAATTGTATTTACTATGTCAGTCAGAGGTAGAGTAGATAACTATGCAATTCAATACTCATAGAACATAATCTAAAGCATCAATTACTACACCAAAGGCTGTTGAAACTAGATGAATTTTTCAGAAAGGTGAGAAATAGAAAAGCATAATATTAATTGAAGATCATCCTAAATATGATTAAGAGAGTTAATACTGTTAGTTTCAAGTTAAGATAAGAGCAGGATCAAGTTAGGACATGCACAACACCAATTATTGGTCGCCAAAAAATTTGTTCACTACCCCAACTAACAACTGATGAATGGAGATCTCTACGGGGAAAAGAAAAGGCTAAGGATAAAGGTTATTCTTTTTAGTTGGATATAACAGCATGTCTAAGAACAGTGGCTCTAAAGTCACCTTACCAGAACAATCAATGCTAAAATTATCATACTTTCTATGTAAAAGTCAGAAAGAACAGCAATTTAAGGTCTAATAAACTGAATTTTAGGACTAGGGCACATTCCATAAAATACTCTCTAAAAACTTAGGATCAGCAAAATAAACACATACCTCAGAAAATCATAGGCAAGATTCAACTTCTCAACAAGAAGAAAATGACTCCGGTTATCAAGACTACTTCCGAACCAAATTACTCCCAGAATTGATGATTATCAAATCCATCCATTGTATGGTGCTCATCTACTGTGTTAGACCATCTTTATGGACGAAAGCCACATGACATAGATACTGAATGCCATATCGAGCTCCCCCATTTCACAATACTTCTTAATAAGAATCTGAAATGGAATATGATCCATGGGTAAGCCAGATTTTTGTAACTTGGTAAAATATTCATCTGCTAGCCTCATGTTACCTTTCACACAATGACATCTAATTAGTTCTGTATAGGTTACTATATCTGGTTCATACCCCCTTCTGAGCATTTCATCATATAATTCAAGCGCTAAATCAAATTGCCTGCTGTTGTTAGCCCCACCTATCATAATATTGTAGGTCACAACATCAGGAAAAGTACCACAAAACTGCATCTCCTTTTTGAGAGAATGTACACCAAAAAAGTTTCCAGCTTTTATGTGTGCATGAATCAATGCATTGTACGTAAACACATTTGGTACGATACCAAAAGACAACATCTTATCTCTAACAGAATAAGCATTAAGGAGGTAACCTAGTCTGCCATAACCATCAATTATAAGGTTCCAAACAAGAGGCTCTGGTACCATTAACTTCTTTAACATACAATCCAAGTATCCATGGGCTTTAGCAACATCTCCATGTAAGCACAAACCTTGTATAACAATTTTGTAGGACATCATATCCGGAGGAACACCCATCCTTGACATTCCAATGTGTATGTAACAGGCTTCTTCGTACTTCTTTTCTTTACAAAGACCAGATAGGAGAATGTTATATGTAAAGATATCAGGAAGAAAGCCTTTTTTAAACATTTCACAAATGTAACAATATGCTAGCCTCATATCTTGCATCAAAGAAAGCCCATGGATGAAGACATTATATGCAATGATATCCAGTTGAGTATTCTTTTGGATTAATGTTTTCCAAATTTCAATGGCTTGGGCCGTATCTCCATTCTTAATACAACCATCCATAAGTATAGTTGATGTAATTGAACTTGATGATGACTCCTCTTCGTCATTAAATATTGCTATAAGAAGCTTGTTGGCATCCTCTAGAAGACCTCTCTTACACAATGCATCCAGAAGTATGTTGATAGTAACTCTATTTGGCCTAACACCATAGGTAGCCATATTAGAGAAAAGAAAGAGAGCTTTATCTAAATTACTTTTGAGGCAGTAACCCTTGATATAAGTATTAAAGGTGGCACAATTGGGAGACAGACCTATTTCTAACATCTCCCTAATAAGACAATCTACTTTCTCCAAGTGCCCAGCCTTGCATAACCCATTTACTATATGGTTATGTATATGCACATCAAGGATCCAACCTTTTTCCATCAACTTTTTCCTCATCCAGAAAGCTGCAGCCAACTTACCCCATGCACAAAGATCCTGAATTATAGCAACATCCCGTGGATAATTAACATCCACAGTGCATTGTGTAACATCACTCTTCACAAAAGATACATTATCCCTGCAAAACTAAACACAAAATATGAGAGATGAAAGTATCAACTTTCTTCCTTGGCATTCATAAAGTAAATATCATTAATTAATCAGCTCAATCATCAAACACAGTCTGCTAACAGATTAATGCCAAAATGATTAAGCATATAAAATGAAACAGACATAAGAAATGTTGACAGCGTATCTAGTTCCTAGATGAATAAGGGCAACAAGTCTAACAAAATTAATAAAAAACCTCTGAAACAGGGAAATATCCAAGTTTGCAATTAATAACTTGGGCCCAAAATCCCAGTTACTGGTTTAAAACTGTATGAAGGGAGAACTAACCTCATTGATTTCAAACGCTCCAAACTATTTCTCAGCATTGTATCCACCACACTGAATACTGCTTGATTATCTCCTTTATTATTGCATTCTTTGTCATCTGAAAACCAATCTTGAGTTTTTGACTTACAATGATCACTGACAATTGCTACAATATCTGGCAACGAATGACAATGAACTACACCATCACGCCCATGTGTCCTTCAATCATAAAAAATCCATGTATTGAACAACATTTGAAACGAACCCATATCAATAAACAAAGTTGATTGCACAAAAACAATTGAACGTCATATCCTATAATAAGTATTTAATTGGGATCTCCTTATGCCAACAGTTTGTTAGACCTCCTATTACTAAGGTCTATTCTAGAAGGGTAAAGGAAAGGGTAATCGACTAAAGTTACCTCTTTCTGTTAGAATCAGGGGCTTGTGGGTATTATGTGCATGTGGGAGGGGAGAGAATAGGAGAGTTTGTTGGATGGCTGACGTAAGAAGTTGGTTAGTATAAATGATGTAATGATTGGGAGGGGAAGTTACGATATGACTAAGAACATTCTGGTAAGCCTTAGGCTAGGAGAGAGCAGAACTCTCGAAATTATCTGCAAATCACATTGTAACTTGGCAGATTTGAGTTACATATTAATAATATTCAGTGACAAACCTCTCAATTACTGACAGTTCTATCACTGGTATTAGAGCAAAGATCCTAACGATGGCTAACAAGAAGGGTGATAATCGCATGGATGGAATTGAGAAGGAAATCGAGAACTTGCGTGAATATTTTCAGAAGAGTTTTGAATTACTGAGGGAGGAACGGAAACTCGAGAAAGAAGAAGTGCAAAGAAATTGGGAGCGATCCCAGCTCGAGATGAAGGAGTTACGTGAAATAATGACGATGTTTGTGAGTCATAAAGAAGCCGGCAAGAATGGTGAGACGTCAGGCAATCACCGAAAGGAGGAAGAAGCGCGAGTGGACAAAGGAGAGAGTTCCGGCGACACTCCCCGAACATTGTGGGATAGACTGGGTATCCATCGGAGTATGGGTGGAATAACCCAACCCACCCGGAGCCATTCCGGGGGTGGGCACGCCAGGTAGGTGGTCGACATGGGCCACCGGTGGAAGGAGAGGGTGAACCAAAACAACCGAGAGAAGAATGGCGAGGCTATACTGAAAAACCACCACCTGGGTTTGTGCGACAAGGAGAACACTAACGGGATTGTCGAACTTGGCAAGTGGAGATGTCAGCATTTGATGGAGACAACCCGGATGGGTGGATTTATCGGGTGGAGCATTTTTTCTCGATGGGACGGTTCAATGAAAGGGAGAAAATGGAGTCGGTCCCCCAATATGGAGAAGAAGGCTTTGGCATGGTTTCGATGGGTAGAGGGTCGAAGATCGATTAGAGATTGGGAGGAATGTAAAGAATTGTTGGTTAAAAAATTTAGACCCGTCCAAGAAGGGATCCCGTGTCAACGTCTTCTGGCCTTCAAACAGACAGGCACAGTAGATGAATATATTTGTAGATGTGAGGAATTAGCTGCTTCATTACCATAGTTGCCTGATGAAGTGCTGGAGAGTTCATTTTTAAATGGGTTGTCGAAGGAAATCAGGGTGGAGCTCTTAATTGTTAATCCTAGAAGTTTGGGACGAATGATGTCGTTAGCACAACAGATCGAGGAAAAGAATAAAGTACTAGGACGTGATAAGGGAAACAGGGCCATGGGGGGTAATAGAATAAGCAGCTATGGTGGATACAAAACGTGGGATACAGCCGGAGACAATGAGAGAAGTGGGGTTAAAACAGGGAGGGCCACTGCCACCGACAAGGGAGATGGAAATTTTAAACGCTTAACATTTAGTGAGCTACAAGAGAAGAAGAGAGGGGGGCTATGTTTTAAATGCGATGAGAAATATACACACGGCCATCGGTGTAAAACGATAGACTTGAAGGTTATCATGGTCTTGGATGAAGAAATGGAAGTTAATAGGTTGAAGAATGTAGAGGAGGAAGAGGAGCAAGAAGTAGAACTACAGAATGTAGAACTTTCAGCAGGGTCGGCAGCAGCGTTAACTTTACCCAAGACGATGAAGGTAGTAGGAGAATTGGAAGGGGAGACCGTGGTGATCCTCATCGACAGTGGAGCCACCCATAACTTTGTTTCGAAAGAGTTAGCGTTGAAATGGAGTTCCAAATGGGACCCCACCGACAAGTATGAGATAGTAGTGGGAAATGGAGAAAAGGTAGTAGGAAATGGGGTCCACAGAAAACTGAATTTAAAGATACAGGAGCTAGAAATTCATGAGGATTTTTTGCCAATGAAGTTGGCCAGCATAGATGTTGTTTTGGGCATAAAATGGCTGAGAACACTAGGAGATGTCCTGAATAATCGATGATGCTGACTATGAAAATAAGAATGGGAGGGAAAGAAATTATTATAAAAGGGGATCCAATCTTGTCGAAATCCATGGTGAGTGCAAAATCCTTTTGTAAAGATCTCAAAGAAGGGGATTTAGTGTACTGGTTACAGATGGCAGAACAGGAGGAAGATCCGAAGGGGATGATTAAGCTAGATGACCCGAAAATCAGCAGTATATTGGATGAGTTTGGAGGGGTTTTTCAATGGCCACAGACATTATCACCGAAAAGGGGAAGAGAACACCACATCCACCTAGTCGAAGGAGAGAGACTAGTCAGGGTTCGACCCTACAAATATCCTCATTTTCAAAAGAATGAAATTGAGAGACTGGTCAAAGAGATGTTAGAATCGGAAATCATTCAAACTAGCACATTACCGTATGCTAGTCCAATTCTGCTAATCAAGAAAAAAGATGGAGGGTGGCGTTTTTGTGTGGATTATCGTGCTCTAAACAAGGTAACTGTAAGTGACAAATTCCCGATACCTATAATAGAAGAGTTGATGGATGAGTTAAGTGGGGCAGTTATCTTCTCTGAGATCGATTTGAAGTCCAAGTATCATCCAATTAAGATGAGGGAGGAAGATATTGAGAAAACCGCCTTTCGAACTCATGAAGGGCATTATGAATTTGTAGTAATGCCCTTTGGTTTGACAAATGCCCCGCGACATTTCAATCCTTGATGAATCAGATTTTTAAACCCCATCTCAGAAAATTCATACTAGTGTTTTTTGTTAACATCTTAGTTTACAGCAGAAGTAAAAAGGAGCATCTACGACATTTAAGGGTGACTTTGAGTATTTTGAAGGAGTAGAAGCTATATGCTAATTCTAAGAAGTGTGTTTTTGGTCAACCTCACTTGAAATATCTGGGCCACATTGTATCAAAACAAGGGGTTGCAGCAGATCAGTCCAAGATTGAGGCAATGTTAAGGTGGCCTAAACCAGAAACTTTGAAGGAATTTAGGGGGTTCTTGGGGTTGACGGGTTATTATCGGAAATTCGTAAAAAGGTACAGCCACGTTGCATGGTCGTTGACACAGCTGCTCAAGAAGAACAATTTTAAGTGGACAGTGGAAGCGAAGAAGGCTTTCAAAAACCTAAAACAGGCCATAACCACCGTAACTGTTTTAGCCTTGCCCGACTTCAACCAACCCTTTATTTTGGAGACTGATGCTTCCGCTTCGGGTGTGGGGGCGGTGCTGATGCAAAATAACCGACCGATTGCCTATTATAGTCGATCATTGTCAGCTGAAAGAAAGGGACAATCTACTTATGAGAGGGAACTTATGGCTATTGTGTTGGCGGTCCGAAAATGGAGATCTTACCTCCTAGGCCATAGATTTGTCATTCAGACTGATCAAAAACCGTTAAAGTTTCTACGAGAGCAACGAGAGATTCACCCCGATTATCAAAAATGGATCACCAAACTGTTGGGTTTTGACTTCGCAATTGAATACAAACCGGGTAGGGATAACAAAGTGGCGGATGCTCTACCACGAGTACAGTACCAGGTAGAGTTGCGGACGGTAATAGCATGCAAAATCATTGATATGGAGGTAATCTTGCGGGAAATAGAAGCTGATAGCAAGCTGAGGAAGTTGGCGGAAGCTGTCAGCCAAGATCCTGATTTCAGGCCTCTATATACAGTGAAGCAAGGTAGACTCTACTACAAAGACAGATTGGTAATCTCTAATACTTCAGCCTCTATAACTAAAATTATGAAGAATGGTCATGAGAGTCATTTGGGAGGACATGGAGGACTGTTAAGAACATATAAGCGCATTTCTAGGGAATTGTATTGGGAGGGCATGAAGAAAGAAATCTATAGATTTGTGGCGGCTTGCTTAACATGCTAGCAGAATAAATACCTAACGTTGTCTCCAGCAAGATTATTGCAGCCCTTGGCAATTCCAAATCAATTATGGGATGATATAACTATGGATTTTATCGAAGGGCTCCCAAAATCCCTTGGATATGCATCCATCTTAGTGGTGGTAGATAGGCTGAGCAAGTATGCTCACTTCTTACCCCTTAAGCACCCATACACGGCACAATCAGTAGCTAAAGTGTTCGTTAAGGATATTGTGAGGCTACATGGATTCCCTAGATCGGTAGTTTCCGACAGAGATAAAGTTTTCATGAGCAAATTTTGGGGGAACTTTTCAAGGTGCATGGAACCGTCCTCAAATTTAGCTCATCCTACCATCCTCAAACTGATGGTGCCACGGAGGTGGTGAATTGGTCAGTAGAAGCCTACTTGAGGTGCTTTGCAGGAGACACCCCCAAGCAATGAGCGAAATGGTTGGGTTGGGCCGAATATTGCTACAATACAACCTATCACATGGCTCTTAAAACTACACCTTTTAAGGTATTATATGGAAGCGATCCTCCTCCCATTTTTCAGATGGGATCAAGGGTTTCAAGAATGGAGTCGATTGATGTATTACTACAACAAAGAGACCACTACTTGACCAAAATTAAACAGCACTTATCTAAGGCACAAAATGACATGAAAAGCTTCATAGCTGATCAACACAGGCGAGCAGTAGTTTTCCAATTTGGAGACATGGTATGGCTGAAGCTAACTCCTTATAGACAACTTACGATAGCAAGAAGAGTTAGTGAGAAATTGGGCCCCTAGTACTTTGGTCCATTCCGAGTGCTAAGAAGGATTGGAGAATTGGCATATGAATTGCAATTACCCGAGACAGCCCGGATTCATCCTATCTTTCATGTGTCACAGTTGAGAGCCGTGGTGGGAGAGGACAAAGATAAGCTGATTCTACCTGACAGATGGCCAAGGGAAGAGGAGTCAATGGTGCAACCTGAAAACGTCTTAGCAGTACGACCACTAGGGGGATCCAAAGGACTAGAAGTCTTGATGGGAAGGCTTAGTAGATTCAGAAACTACTTGGGAGAAGTTCGATAACATAGTGGAACAATTTCTAGATTTCCACCTTAATGTCAAGGTGCAACTTATGGGGGGGAGCAATGTTAGACCTCCCATTACTAAGGTCTATTCTAGAAGGGTAAAGGAAAAGGTAATCGAGTAAAGTTACCCCTTTCTGTTAGAATCAGGGGCTAGTGGGTATTACGTGCATGTGGGAGGGGAGAGAATAGGAGAGTTTGTTGCATGGCTGACGTAAGAAGTTGGCTAGTATAAATGATGTAATGATTGGGAGGGGAAGTTAGGATATGACTAAGAACACTCTGCTGAGCCTTAGGCTAGGAGAGAGCAGCACTCTCCAAATTGTCTGCAAATCACATTGTAACTTGGCATATTTGAGTTACATATTAATAATATTCAGTGACAAACCTCTCAATTACTGACAGTTCTATCACAGTTGATATATAAAAACATGCAAATTCTTTTATTCTTTTACATGAAAACACATAACCTATTACTGTGAAACAGAATACAAGCTTTGGACTTGAGTTTCTCAATGATTTATCAAAGACAAAAGCAAAAATAACAGAGAAATAGAAATTCAAAAGATGGTAAAAGAGCAAGTCACCTTGCATTCAAATCCAGTGTGGGTGGTTGGAAGCAAGAGACATTAGAGAAGATATGAGCAAGATTGTGCTTGATGGATTCAATGGCTCGGTACAATAATCGAAAAATGAAAACTTGAGCTAAATTTGATGACTGCCCAAAAGATATCGCCAGCTACAATTACAAGACAAATGCAACAATCATTAACAAAGAATAAGTAAAGAAACAAAATCAAGCATTGAATCAAAAACAACGTTGAAAAGTGACTCACAGACATTCTGTGTCTCGCTGTACTGCTGGTGACAGATAAAGGCAGTAACCAATCTTATGGGTTTCAAAAAGTCAATTGAGCATATTGAAGCTACCTTTTATAGGCATCCAGGACAGGCTTCTGTCAGTCATTGCCATAATCGAGTCAATCTATAATTATCCGAACTATACAATTATACTCAAATTTCAAATTCAGTTTTATTATTATAGATCTTTTTAAGTAAAAGGAGTTCATTACCAAAAAATCATGTAGTACAGCTCCATAAGCTCAAATCATCTACCTTAAAATAAGGGTAGACAAATGCTAATACTAAATTCTCTTTAATAATATCTAATTTATAGAAAACAAGCAGCAACTGACCTGATACAAATAATAATGTCTCCTTTTATTTCAAAGGACAACGGCCAAGTTTTTGAAAATGTGAAATTTGTTAAAATACATTCAAAATTTACCCTTTCTAGTTTTAAGAATTAACCAACTTAACCATCTCATAGAAAGGTCATTACATATTCAAATAAAAAATAAATTAAGCTAATTATGTCAGTAAACTTTGCATTTAATTATTACTATTTTCAAAACTAAGAAAAAAACAGGTTCTTATGTAATTACATAAATAAAATTGTTTGGATTAATCAAATAACTTGCAAAACGAAAAAAAAATGTTAACTCTACTTTTGAAGCAAAACAATGTCTAACATGGATAGTTTTTAATTTAAATACAAAAGTTTAACTAAACCATTCATCTTTCCTTCAAATCAAATATAGTAATTAGATGCAAACAAGTTTCCTGCCTCAAATGTTACTGACAACCCAATTGGACTTTTTAATTGTTGAAGTCTATAAGCACAAATTATAGAAAAAAAAATTCATCAATTTATTTACTAATTTAATGATGAAATTCAAAAACCTGTAAATGAATCAATAAAATTATCCTGTTTTATATAGTCCTAAGTTGAGTTGCATATAAACAAATACAAAAATTCAAAACATCTAAACTAATGCATTTAAAAATAATTACCGAATAGTAATGTGTTTATAAAATCAAGCTTTTGACCTAAAATTTTCAAAGTAAAGCTCAGAGTCCTTGACATTATTCCTTGCTTTTTTAAATGATTAAAAATTCACAGAAGCACAAATGTCCATCCTTAATAATATCGTAAGATAATAGACAACTTAAAACATACCCAATACATATACTTGAAAAAACAAAAGGAAGTTAGTTATTAAAAATGACCAACAATATTAATACATTTGCGACCAAGTTTGAATATATTGTATATTAAAACAAAAAGTATAAGAGAGAAAATAGAAACATTGTAATGAGCACATCTTGAAACAATTTTAAAGTACAATAACTATAATTTACACAATAACATAAAATAAAATGCATTCAATTACAGAGTTTTTGTTAGAAAACTCTAGCTTAATAGGCTAGAGATCAGTATATTATTAATAGTAATCAGTGATAAACACTGCTATTACAAGTGAATCTGAGGATCACTTCCTATACCAAAGCAAGAATTGCTCCTCAGGGAGAAAATAAGTTCTCTCTATGTTTAAAATCACACTTTTCACCTCTTTCTTGCAGAATGCCCTCTCTCTCCTCTGCCCCTCCCTCTTAGCTGCCCCTCTGTACATTCTATTACATTTTGTTATTCCCTTGTACCCCATCAGCCCCCAATCCTAACTAACTCTGACATCATTCTCTTCATTCATCGCAAAGCCCTCTTTCTTTCTCCGTGAATACACTCTCCATGTCCTAGGCTTAGTGTTATTATTGTCATTGGCCCTAACATTGCTGCCCCCAGCCTTGTCCCCAAGGCTAAAATGAGGAGATTGGCCTCAAAGAACACATTGGTCTTCCCAAGTAGCATTCTCCATTGGCTTACCCTTCCAATGAACCAGCCACTGTCGAATTAAGTGTCCCTCCTTTGTAATAACTCTACTGGCTAGGACAGATTCTGGTTCCACCAGATCCTCCACGTCGACCTCCATACGTTCTGGCAAGTTTGCTTCAACCTTATAATTGCCGACTGCTTTCTTTAATTAAGACACATGAAAAACGGGGTGGATCCTAGAATGTTGTGGAAGTTTGAGTTTGTAAGCAACAGCTCCCAGTTTTTCCAAAATTTGGAATGGGCCAAAGTATTTGGCCGCTAACTTATTATTATTATTAATTATTGTTATAAATTTTCTACTTATTATTTTTTATTAATTTTATTATACGAAATTAATTATCTTTTTATTATTATTATTATTATAAATTTTGTACCTATTATTATTATTCTTTATTTTTTATTTTTATTAGACGACATTAATTATCTTATTATTATTATTATTATTATTATTATTATTATTATTATTATTATTAATTATTGTTATTAATTATTGTTATTATTATTTATTATTATTATTATAAATTTTGTAATTATTATTATTATTAATTATTGCTATTGCTATTATTATTAATTATTATTATAAATTTTGTACTTATTATTATTATTATACAAAAATAATTTTCTTATTATTATTTTTATTATCATTATTATTCCTAATTAATTTTCTTATTATTATTGTGATTATTAAATTCCTTATTATTATTAATTTTCTTCCTCTTCTTCTTCTATCATTATTATTATTAATATTATTATTATTATTATTATACAAAATTAATTTCTTATTGTTATTGTTATTATTATTATTTTTTAATTTTTTTACTAATATAAATCATTCGTTTTAAAATAATCAATGGATTACATATTTTTTACTACAGGGGTATTTTAGTCATTGACACTATTTTTATGTTCTGTCAATTGCAACCAAACACATTTCTGTCATCGAAACGAAGACAGTTTTATTTGTTTTGTCCATCACAACCAAACACCTCACTGTCTCCAATTTTTGTTCTGTTCTGTCTCCAAATTTTTGTCTCGTTCTGTCTCTGCATACTAGAGACAGTAACCAAACGCAGCATAAGAGAACGCCTTGGTGCCACAGGAACCCTTTCTTTGCAACTGGATTGTGCTGCAATTCCCGAATAATACCACTAAGCACAGGATCCCTATTAACCTCCTGCTGAAGAATTTGACGATCAGCCCACAATGGATATGATGTAATGCTCCCCAATTCAACCTCTTCATAGATTCTTGACAAAGCATCAGCGGCTTTGTTTTCAGGTCCCGGTTTATAAATTACCTCAAAGTGATACCCAAGTAGCTTAGCCATCCAACATTGTTGGTCCGTAGTGGAAACTCTTTATTGTAGTAAATGACGGAGACTTTTTTGATCCGAATAAACAACAAAGGGCCTGCCCAACAAGTAATAGCGCCAATGGTGTACTGCCAAAACCAATGCCATCAATTCCTTCTCATAGGCTAATTTGGAAAGATTACCTTCAGATAAGGCCTTGCTAAAGTAGGCAATCGGTCTTCTATTTTGCATCAATAGCGCACCAACCCCCTTGCCCGAAGCATCACACTCCACTTCGAAAGTCTGAGTAAAGTTTGGAAGAGCTAACACAAAAGATGTAGCTAGGGCCCTCTTCAAAGTGTCAAATGACTCTAAGGCTGCTGAGTTCCAATGAAACCCATCTTTCTTCATTAATTTGGTAAGAGGCTTGGCTATCTTTCCATAATTCATAATGAACTTTCTCTAATAACCTGTCAACCCAAGAAATCCCCTCACCCCCTTCACATTATGAGGAACAGGCCAATTCACCACACAAGATACCTCAACTAGATCCACTGCTACTCCTTGGGCAGAAATCAGATAGCCCAAATATGCTACTGTCCTTCTTCCACAACTATACTTCTACCTATTAACTACAAATTGATTGGCTTGTAAGACCTCCAAGACATTTGTCAAATGTAAAAGGTGAGTGTCCCAATCAGCACTATTAATGAGGATGTCGTCAAAAAAAACCAACACGAACCTCCTTAGGAAAGGTCTGAAAATGTCATTCATAACAGACTAAAATGTGGCTGGAGCGTTGGTTAGCCCGAATGGCATCACGAGGAACTCGTAATGCCCGTTATGAATGTCCTCCCTCTTAACCCGAATTTGATGATAACTCGATTTGAGGTCTAGCTTAGAAAAGAATCCGGCACCATTCAACTCATCTAGCAATTCATCCACCACCGGAATAGGATACTTGTCCGGTATGGTGCCTCGATTGAGTGCTCTATAGTCTACACACATTCTCCAAGAAGCATCTTTCTTCTTGACCAAGATTACCTGGCTGGAATAGGCGCTAGAACTTGGGCGGATGATCCCCATTTGTAACATTTGTTGCACTTGTCTTTCTATCTCATCCTTGTGATGATGAGGGTATTTGTAGGGTCTCACACTAATAAGGCCTTGCCCTTGTTGCAACACAATGGCATGGGAGTGATTCCTTTCAGGAGGCAGCCCTTGCACTTCTAAAAATACCCCCGGAAACTTATCCAACGCTTGGTTCAACTCCTTATCCTCTCTGCTGGTCAGTTGCATTTGTTGTTCTGCCATTGTATATCCCCTTCAGCCGATAAGAATTCACCCCTTAAGATAGCTAGGAGACCATGCAAGCACACTGAATCTTCCAAATACACACTGCGTCTCTATGGGGTAGATTGAAAATCCTGCATTCCCTTGTAACTAAACATTCTGCCCCTTATGTTGAAACTGCATCGACATTTCCTTCCAATCCACTATCACCTTTCCTAGAGTTTGTAACCAAGCCACCCCTAGGATCACATCCATTCTGCCTAAGTTCAGGACATAAGCATCAATTTTCCACTCTAAGTCTCCCACTCGAATAGGAATTTCCAAACACTTCCCTTGAATAGTCACCCTATGGCCATCTCCCAATTTGATTCCCAATGCTTTGCTTGTTCCCACGACCAGCCCCAGCCCACTAACCAGCTCAGGAGAAATGAAGATATGGCTGGCTCCACTGTCCACTAAAATTACAATCGGAACTCTTTGTAACTTCCCTGCCCATCGCATAGTTTTAGCCTCCGATATCACTGCCCCATTCACTCCAAACACCCCCATTGTTCTGCATTCCAAAGCTATATCAACCTCTTCTTCAACTTCTGCTTCCAAGGTTATAATTTCTCCATTTTCATCCAAAGTTTCATTGTCATCCAAGATTAACAACCTCAGCTGTTTTTCAGCACACTGGTAAGGGGATGAAACCTCTCCCCACATCTGAAACACAAGCCCTTTGCCTTTCGATCCATGAGTTCTTGATATGACAGATGGCGCACCCCTCTATTCCTCTCCGTCGGTCCCCTCCTATCTCCTTCGGGCCGCCTGTTGGAGGTAAGGTCCGTTGAGCGCCTCATAGCTATGTCATAATAGATCCGAACACTTGCCCTGGATCGACTTCCAAATCATAATTGCTCTAGTCGTGAAAGGACTCTTATATCAAAATTGACCAATCCCATGGGTGGGGCAACCATCCGACGCTGCGCAAAGGACTCGGGTGGAGCCCCAGTGAAGTCGCGATTTCTCCCAATCCCCAAGCCACTCTCAAACCTCCCACGACTCGTCGGGTTTGGAGGCTCCAGGTCGCGATGGGTCGGGTTGACCCGAAAGTTGCCCCTAAAAGAGCTCCTTCGATGCGGAGACCACATGCACATGCGAGGACTTGTGCCTCCGACGCCCCCGAGCTCGCCATTCACCTCATCGTCCACTGCCCTTGCTATCTTCATCAGTTGGTACCTATTGACGGGTCCAAACGTACGTACCTTCCTTCAAATGTCAGCTCTCAAACCACTCATGAAGTACCCCATGAACTGTTCCTCGGGTAGTCGACCTACTTGCGACGAGATAAATTCGAAAGCCTCAATATATTCCTCCACCGAATCAGTCTGTTTCAAGTCCGACAGCTCTTCAAAAGGATTATCAAACCTTCTCCCTCCATAACGATCGACAAGGGCTCGCTTGAACCTTTCCCAGTCCAACTCTTCCTCTGTCTCCCGAAGAAGGTTAAACCAATGTATGGTGGAACCTTCCATACTTAGTAGAGCTAATTTCATTTTTATCGAGTCTGAAGTATTATGAACTTCAAAATACACTTCGGCTCTCGTGATCCACCCTACAGGATCAGACCCATCAAACATGGGTACCTCCACCTTGCAGATTGACATCCTATATTCCTCCATAGTATCATAGGCGTGCCCCACAGGATGTGATTGCCCAAGACCAAGGTTCCTCTCTCCAGCCACATTGGGCCCCCTTCCTGAGGCATCACCACTCCCCTGTCCTTCCTCCGGTCTTTTACCCAGCATTTTACTCATTTCTAGCAGCAACGCTTGCTGCATTTCTCCCATTGCTATTCGCATGGATGATTGAATTTCTTCCACCCTAGCCTCCAAGTTCGCCATACGGGATTCCAATACATCTACCCTATCGGACATCTTGGGTGGCATCAAGATGAGTTGCTCTAACTTCTCTAGTCTTCGAAAGCAAACAGATTGTCTCTCCCAATATTGGTATCCGGTAGGTCAGACCAATGATAGAAAACTCTAGCTTAATAGGCTAGAGATCAGTATATTATTGATAGTAATCAGTGATAAACACTGCTATTACAAGTGAATCCGAGGATCACTTCCTATACCAAAGCAAGAATTGCTCCTCAGGGAGAAAATAAGTTCTCTCTCTGTCTAAAATCACACTTCTCAACTCTTTCTTGCAGAATGCCCTCTCTCTCCTCTGCTCCTCCCTCTTAGTTGCCCCTCCGTACATTCTATTACATTCTGTTATTCCCTTGTACCCCATCAGCCCCCAATCCTAACTAACTCTGACATCATTCTCTTCATTCCTCACAACCCCCTCTTTCTTTCTCCGTGAATACACTCTCCATATCCTAGGCTTAGTGTTATTATTGTCATTGGCCCTAACAGTTTTAATTTATCTTTTAGGCTTTTAGGCCTTGTATACAAGGTCTTGATTGCTTTCATCCTATAATTTGACGTTACCTTTGTATATGATAAGTAAAAGAAAAGTTTTTGACTACAACAGTAGGTAGAGAATATTATTTATCTAACTGGATTTGTTGTGTTTGAAAGTAAAAACAGAGATTATTAGAATTAGTTCGTATCTCATACTTGAGAAAAAGTGAAATGTAGGACGACTGTGTTATCTCTAATACAAATGCAAGTATAAAGATAACTATTCTTGTAACTACTTTACATCCAAAACTCCCCTTATATTATAGCATTATTATTTCCTAGATAGGAAAAAAAAATTAACGTAGTTCTATAAGGTAATTTTATAAAATTGGTAAGCATGTACTATCATAAAAAATAATAATGATCTGATGTCATAATTATGAGAACATAAATTTTATTATAGCAAATCATAACAAATGACCTTTTTACTGAAACAACTAAAGATTCACCACTTTATTTTTTTTAAAGGGAGAAATAAACAAAGGCCTAAAAAGGAAAAGAAAAATAGGTCAAAATTAAAGAAATATATTTGGGAGTTAATTTGTAACAAAGGGATGGTGTTAGGTACCTTAAACTACCCATAAAAATAATTTTTAGTTTCGATTACTATTTCTTCAGGAAAAAAAATATTTGAACACTTATTAAAAAAAAGGAGAATATTCTTGTTAAAAAAATTGTTCAAAAAGAGATTTTATTAATTCATTAAAAATTTGAGGAAAATTTTAGAAGGAAAGAATTTATCAGAAAAGGTTTTATAAAAGAAAGAGAACCTAGTGGAAGGAAAGTTTTCTTTTTAGGGAAAAAATTTCTAATGGAAAATATATTAAAAGGAAAAAATTGAGGAACTATGCCCTAATTTTCAAGTAAAGGAATATCAAATTTATAAGGAAATGGATAAGAAAGTTCGAAAATTAAACTTTTTACTTATCTTAAATGGAAAACTGAAAATATAGCTATTTCTTCAAGCAAATGAAATTTGATTTGGTATTTTTACCAAAACAAGAAATAATTTTTAATGACAATCAAACCAATTTTAATATTTTTTATTGTTTTAACTTGGCTAATGTCAAATTTTTAACTTTCCCATATAGACTAAATTAATATCTTTTGACACTTGTGTTAATTATTAATAACCTCTCCTATTCTAGAAAAGCCCATCCCATCTCATTAATCTTATCAGTACTCTAATTGTCCATACACAAGTAAATATAAACATGAAATTGCAAATAAGAAAATATCATATGCATAAAAGTATATTTTAATAATTTCAATACAAAAAAAAGTATCTATCCTAAACCAGAGAGGCCTAGGACTTGATTAAATCAGCAGAACTATCTGATTTCTTTACAAACTTTCAATTTTTTTATTACCATACACTTGTGGCTTGGTTTATTATTTTATGTTTATTCTCATTAAGCAAAAAGTGGGAAACATTTTACTATCACACCCAAGTCTATTGAAATTAACAAATTTTAATCCAAATTATCTAAAATATCAATGTTTTTGGCTTTTCACAAAAATTAAAATTTAAAGCACAAAACTAGAACAAGTATAAATATGCAAGCACTTGCTCCATGCAGAAAGATAAAAGGCATACCTACATATTCGCTTGTAGTTGCAAATGCACCAAATTTATAGTTCAAGGTATGAAGTCCCAACCCAGCCCAGCCCACCTGAACATACAATCCAATTAAACATTTAAAAATCAGTATTTCCCAATGTATTGCAAAACCCTTATACTTCAACCTCTTTTCTAAAAATTTTATCCATAAAAAAACTGTCCATTTCTCATCTAGCTACAGAATACCAAGACTTCAGATTCAAATTGAAAACAAACTGTCATTGACTAATTCAAATTATGTCCTCTTTTTCTCTTAAATTCCAAAAAACTCAAAGAAACTTCAAATAACACAAAATTTTGCCAGAAAAAGTGAATTCCAAATTAACCAACCTATACTAGCAGAGAAAGGCCATCATACAATGTAAAAAACCGAATACAAAAACCCTAGAGTACTAAAAGCAAGATATCTAGAATTATTTTTTCCGCAAGCCCTCATAATTGACAAAAGATTGAGGAAACAACTCTGAGCACCCCCCCCCCCCCCAAAAAAAAAAAAAGCCTAAAGTTCAGTATTCATGACTGATAAAACATAAACAGAGAATCAACATCCATGATCAATTATCAAAAGACAACGATACCAAACTATTAACATGGAAAAACAAAATCAACGCCTAAATTTACTCTTATAACTCAAATTCGACATCACAACATGATCAAGAGCATTTCATTTACAAAAGATAGTGTAACAGGGGAAAAAAAAACTGTAAGATTTTAAACGATCATGCAGATTTTGGCACATATCCCCCAAAATGGACAGTTCTTGACAAAGCATATAGCACTTGAACGATATCCACAAAGTGGACAGGTCTTGACAAATACGAACAGAATTCACAAACTGTAAACCGATAATCACCAATATCTAGGTTTATAAACTTCTTCAGATTTCACACGAAAATGATAAACATGCAGATTTTATGCGAGCAGCATTCATACCAAGCAACACAAGCATATTTACCACAACACGGCGACACTGAAACAGGCAAAGTATCAGAATTTCATCTACATCACAATGGCCTCCTTGCGGGAGATGGAAACAAACACGCTACTTCAGATCAGAAACATTAAAAAGCAGAATACACCATATAAACAGCAATACGAAAGAAAAAAAAAATCAGGTTTTTATGTAAAAACAAGACAAAGGCAACCATAAGAGCTAACAAGTTTTTCACAGGCTGGAATGAAAATTTTTGGCAAAACAATACTGAAGACTTAACCATGCAGAACAAACGAGAAAAGAAAAGCAACCGAAAAGCTACAGGCCACTCATGAACCCCCAAATTCTACTTTCGCCCTAACTCAGTAGAAGCTCTTCCAACTAAGACCTTCAAGCGTATTTAATTCAAACATGAAGATCGTGCCTAAAAAAATTGTGAGGGGTTATAGAACAAAAAGCAACTAATCTGAGACCCGTGAACCAACTTTAAGAATGGGAAACGGCAGCGAAGGCAAATTTAAGTTTTGACAAGTCAGAATCACTACTTAATAATATAATCGTGAGAAGCAAAGCGAGAAAAAAGAGAGCGAACGCTATCTCAATTTTTGTCCATTGCAAGAGGAATTCTGGACCAACATGTTCTCTGAGATATTTCTTCAAACAATTATTAAACATAACCTCCTCTTCTTTTCTGTTCACAAGCCACAGCATTACGAAAAATAATAAAAGGGGTGAAACTTTTAACCTCTTTGTCGCTAGCCCTTGGAATGTCCACCACCAGAACCTATAAGAAAAATAATACAAGTCAGTGAAGATCCACCTACACAGACGAGCTAACAAAGGCTTGACATGTGAAGGAAAAACCAACTGATTAGGCATGATTAGATAGCGAAAGTGAAGGATTGAACCGAGAACTTCACTCACGTTTCCTTCTTACTGTAGCTAGGTGCGATCAGAAATTAAAAAATATATATTGCTGGATTAAGGAAAAAGCTAGAGTTGAGGGGGTTTATTTAGAAAGTCTGAGAAGAACACGAAAGATCTGATAGAAAATGTGAACAGCCGTAGAGTTTTTGGTGAGCTGAATTGGGGTGGAGGTTTGTCCGAGTGCCAGTGGATCCTAGGTTTCATCTATTTCTCTACTTTTTTTTTTTTTTTTTGAAATCAAACAAAGAAAGCTTCGTTAAGAACTATTTTCCGCACCAGGTTTCATCTATTTCTCTTTCTTTTTTTTTTAATCAAACAAAGAAAGTTTCATTAAGAACTATTTTCCGCAACTAAAGTTGAAGAAATACAAGCAGGGAAAGATAAATCCCAAAAAACAAGACCTGACGTAAAATTAACATTTCTCGCAAGAGCATGAGCTGCACAGTTCGCAAATCTTTTACAAAAACTAAAATAAATATCATTAATAGAATGACTAAGAAAGAAACAGTCATTAACAATGAAATCATTCTCTGACCTTTTGCGACTATGCGAAAGAAAACTTTGAATAACCAATTGCGAATCTGATTCAATAATAATAGAGTGTAAATTTTGCATTTTCACCCAACTTAATGCTTCACAGATACCCATAGCCTCTGCTGTTGACGGATCTAAAACTCTTGGAAAAATATTACTGCCAGCAACTATACAATCACCATTACTATTCCGAACTACAAAACCAGTACCTGTCTTCCTCAACTCTTTAAAAATAGCGGCATCTGTGTTGATTTTAATAAATCCAGCTGGTTGTTTATGCCACACAAGAGGAGCAGAAGGGACATGACAAGCCGCTGCAGATCAGAGTCGCCGAGCATTATTCCAATTCCTCAACATCCAACGGGCTAAAAAGATAATAGACTGTGCTGAATGTTGAAGGCCATGCCAAACCAGATCATTCCTATTTTCCACAAAACCCAACAAATAGAGATAGCCAAACATTGCTCATCATTAATATAATTATGTGTGACAAAAGAAAACCACTCCGGCAACACAACAGAACAGGAATGGAATAATCCCATATAAGAAAGTGACCACACCTCCTTAGCACAACAGCACTCAAATAAAATATGTGAAATGGATTCAGGCCCAATACCACAAATCGGACATAAAGGCGAAATATCCACACCTTTGTGTACAAGAAGAGCACGAACTGGCAAGCAAGCATTGAGCGAACGCCAAAAGAAATTTTTCATCTTAGCAGGGATGTTTAAAGACCAAAATTGCTTCCAAATAGGAGAAGAAAGAATGGGAGTCAAACCTCGAGGGACAGCATGAATAGAACGATAAGCACTTTTAACCGAATATACACCTTTCCTATCAAAAACCCAAACCCAATCATCAATACTTCGATATAAGCTCAGAGGAATCTAGAGAATTAAATCTCTATCTCGCTCATTAAACAAAGCTGAGATGAAGGGCAAATTCCATTGTTTGAGATCATGCAAAATCAAATCCGACACTCTAAGATTTAGCCAAGAAACATCCAACACCGTAGTAATATATGGATTCTCCGCATCTAGCAGCCAAGGGTCAGTACAAACACTAATTGTACTCCCATCTCCTACACGCTTCCTACACCCTTTTTTAATAAAATCAATGCTAGAAAAAATAATACTCCAAGTATAACTAGGATTAGTACCTCTTTTTGCATCCCATATTGTGCTCTGCGGAAAGTACCGCGCTTTAAGGACTCTAGCAACCAGCGAGGAAGTGTCAGCTAACAACATCCAAACCTGTTTCCCCAGCAAGGCCAAATTAAAATCTTGAAAAGTCCAAAACCCCATACCTCCTAGATGTTTCGGCCAACACATCTTCTCCTATGCCATCCAAGGAATCCCTCGCTTTTGTCTTAAATTCGTGCCCCACCAAAACGAATTAAGCACCGTCTCGACCTTCTTACAGACACCCACCGGCAATTTAAAAACAGTCGTAGCATAATTAGGGAGAGATTGAGCAACAAACTTCAGAAGAATTTCCTTACCAGCCCTCGAAAGAAAAGTCCGATTCCAACCTTGTACTCACTTCCACACCTTATGTTCAATAAAAGAAAAGATTTCCTTCTTGTTCCTTTCAATAACAGAAGGTAATCCCAAATAAGCAGCTTCCCTATCTCCTACTTCCACAGACAGGCAAGAAGAGATAACATTCCTCTGCTGGATTGGAGTATTAGAGCTAAATCGAATAGAAGATTTGTTGAAATTTACAAGCTGTCCCGAATCTAACTCATAAATATGTAAAATCTCTTTAATAGCTTCAACCTCCCGAAGGTGTGCAGAGAAGAAAAAATAACTATCATCCGCAAAGAACAGATGTGAGACAACAGGAGCTCCAGCAGCAACCTTACAGCCATGAATAATACCTCGACTCTCAGCTGATCGGATCATAGATGACAACCCCTCTGCACATAAAATAAACAAATAAGGCGAAAGAGGATCGTCCTGCCTCAACCCTCGCTCGAGATAAATAGGCCCAAGCATTTTATCTTCGTGTGTCACAAAATACTGAGTAGAACACACACATAATTTGATCAAACTGACCCATTGTATATGAAAACCCAACCTGATTAGAACTTCCTCCAAATAATGCCATTCAATCCTATCATATGCCTTACTCATGTCCAGCTTAAGAGCTACTTTCCCTTCCACCCTCTGAGTCTTCCTTTTCAGAAAATGGTTTATCTCATATGCCACAAGGAAGTTATCAGAAATAAGTCTGTGTGGAACAAAAGCACTCTGATTTTCCGAAGTCAAAGCAGGGAGGATTTGTTTCAACCTACTAGCAATCATCTTTGTAATTACTTTATACAATGTGTTACACAAAGCAATTGGTCGCAAATCTGCCAACGTCTCAGGCGAACTCTTCTTTGGGATTAAAACAATAGCTGTCTTAGTCAACTCTTCAGGTAGATAGCAGCTGTGAAGGAAATGGAGACAATCCCGTATGACATCCTCCCCTACAATATGCCAACAACTCTGGTAAAAAGCTGTGTTCATACCATCCATACCAGGAGCTTTATCAGGGTGGAGACTAAAATCCACACATTTTACCTCTTCTGCTGTGTAAGGTTTTAGCAACATTTCATGATGAGCTTGAGAAACTGATGGCACTAGATTAGCAGCAACAATACCTGTACTTGCCTTAGTCGTTGTAAACAAGTCCTTAAAATAATCCACAACAATGTCAGCCAACCCCGAATTCCAGTCCCGAAACACTCCTGTTTGATCTATTAATTGAGTGATGTGGTTTTTCCTCCTTCATTTAGAAGTAACCGCGTGAAACAACTTGGAGTTCGAATCCCCATCTTGAAGCCACAACATTTTGGCCCTTTGTCTCTAGAAAATCTCCTGTTGTCTAAGAGTTTCATGATATAAATCTTGAAATCGACAAAAATCAGCCTCAGTCAATCCTACTTCTCCTCTACGAGCCCTCGTCATATCGGCCTTTAAACTAATGAGATTCTCCCTAAATTGCCCTGTTATCTTCTTCCCCCAAGCTGCTAGAGCAGCACTGCAAATTTTCAATTTATCCCGTAAAGGAAGCCCCTTATGTTAATTCCAGACGCCGTCAACAATAGAGAGAAATTGGGAATCCCTTAACCAAGCATTTTCAAACTTAAACCTTTGAACACCCCCTCGAACTGAGACGGCAATAGGCTCCAGAAATATAGGGGAATGATCAGATGACGTTATCTCCAAATTACTCACCTTATAGTAGGGAAACTTTCGGATCCAAAGAGAACAGGCCAACGCCCGATCAAGTCTTTCCTCAATCCGACCCGCGGCATCGTTACCCCGAGACCAGGTGAATCCATAACCTTGCATTCCCAAATCAACCAACTTGCTATCTGCTACCACCTCCTGAAAACCCAGCATTAGACGATCTGGATGAGGGTTACCTCCTCGTTTCTCTTATTGATGGAGGATATCATTGAAATCCCCAATTGTAACCCAAGGCAGAGTCAATTTTGCAACAAGTGCCATCCCTCCTCCCTACGATTTCAATTCGGTTCTCCATAGAAACCAGTTAGACGCCAGCCATCCATCCCTTAGATACAAATTTCAACATCTATATGTCTGCGAGAGAACCCAAGCAAACAAACTTCATCCTTGCTTTTCCAGAACAATGCCAATCCCCCACTATGTTGGGCTCAACACAAAACAAACCTTCAAAGCCCAATGTATTTTTAACACGATCCAGCTTTTCCCTACTACACATTGTTTCTATAAGAAAAAATACTTTGGGTTTTTTAACGGAAACCATGTCCCGAAGAATACGAATTGCACGTGGTTTACCCATTCCACGGCAATTCCAACTTATACAACTCATGAGGAGAGGCGGGCCTTATCCACAGGTGCCACCAACAATGCTTTTTTTGAGTCCACAATCACTGAAAGCATATAGTTATTCTCAGGCCTATGCGCTTCCCCTTCCAGGCCCCTATTCTCTGCCATACGTCTGCGTTTTGAATCCAAAACAACCACCCCATCATCGTCCCCTATTAAAGCCACATTCTTCTCCTTATCACCAAAAACCTCCACGATCTCCTTAACTTTCCCAGTACCAGGTATAATCTTGGCATTTAAAGCAATATCATGATCTCCACTTGCCTTATAGCTTCCATAATTTGCGGTCCTTCCATAATCAGTTTTTTCAACTGCCATCGCCTCCGCCATCAGCTCCGCCTCCACCATTGTTTCCGTCCTCATCTCCCCCATACTCCCCGGAGTGTTAATTCGTGGTGGCATTTGCGGAAGCCACTGACAGCCCTTCGCCGGCTGTGAGCGTCTCATATTAGCACGTATAGATTCGTCAAACCTCCTTGGGACAACTCCATTAGGTGCCTCGTAAACTACTTTGCAAAATTTTTTAGTATGGCCTAACAGACCACACACAAAGTAAACAGTAGGTAATCTCTCATACTTATTCCTCAAGAACTCCAAAATCGCACCACATCCCCGACTTCCACCTTTTTTTTTAGAATTAAAATTTTTCATTTAAATCGGATAAAAATACATTACGAAGAGTCGTTCCTACGTGGCAAGAACCACTAAATACACAGAAACACAAGTAAACAACGTTCAACTAATACCTAACTTTAGTCAATTATGGTAAAATGAACCACGTCTTTCTCGATTCTTCTAGCTTTTACTCAATTAAGTCGGGCGATTGACAATGCGAGTGACGAAGGTTTGATGCTCCAGAGGCGATGATTGTGGTGGCTCCAAGGAACAGCCTCTTCTCCGTTCTACGCTCAACTGTCTATTCTTCTCATGTAATCAACTCCCTCTCAGTCATCTTTTGGAGATTAGGGCTTTTTATGTTTCGCTAAAAGTTTGCTTCATTTTCGAAGGTAGGAGAGAACTCTTTGACGGCTTAGCTCTTCGATGACAGTCCAATGAGGGATATCATAAGTCAAGTTAGTATTGATTCATGTTTCACGAACTACTCTACTCCTTCTTCAAACGATCTCTTTTTTGGAACCTGGAATGGCTAATCTGAAGTCCCTTGTCTTGAATTGTTTCCTTATAGGTTTATAAGGACTTCAGCATCTACCCTGAAAAGGACGATGGCACATCCTTAAACAGGTATGTGATTTATTGCTTTCATGCTCTTCCTTTTTTTTCCTTGAGAAGAACTCCGCTTGTTTAAACATTGTACGAACTTGATGATGAATAAAAAGCAATAATCTTTATGTTGTTGTTCAACCTGAAAAGGGGAAATGATTTCAGACTGAACAATTTCTCAATTTCTTTAGCACTGCATAAAATCATCTACTTGTAAGTCCTAGGTTCTGTTTTGTTAAACCTAAATTCAGCACTTAGTACTTCCAAATATAATTAGGCAAGAGCTGAGTATCGTTTTGTACTAGTCAGTACCAGTCGAAATGTACCGTATCAACTGAAAAATGGAATAGAATTAGTTAAAATGGTACCAGCTGCAAGTACCGACCGACTCCAATCAAAATATCCACACAATTTGTGTTGGGTTGGAAACTTGGAATTGGATATTTTGATTGGAGTTGAATGAATGATGCACGGTTTTTTTTATCTTGTTGGTTATGATTTGGTCTATTCACGATATGGCTATGCATGAATTGAGATTTGAATTTTAAGCATATCATTTGCATCTCTAAGTAATCACAAACTATCATCGTACAAAAGAAACATGACTTTTAGGCATTGCTAGAGTAATTATCAATGAAGCACGGACACAGCATTTAGTTGCCGTGTCCGTGTGTCCGACACGTGTCTGACACAGACAGGCGTTGGACACGCGGTGGACACGTGTCGAACATATATCCGTACGTGTCCTATTAAAAAAATATTTTTTTTCAGTTTGAATACGGCGTGGATACGGCTCGATACGGCTGGAAACTGCTCATCTGAATATGGCTCATAATTTTTTTTATCAATTATTCAAAAAAATATTTAGTTACCGTAAATAGGAAGAACTTCTCAGATTCCTTCTTCTTCTATCCCGTCGATTTTTGCCGTCACCATGAAGCATCTGAATATCGCTTGTCGCTCCTCATTATTTTCCAGCTGACGTCGACCTCGACCTGTCACCATGAAGCATCGCCAGTCGCCACTCGGTATTTCCATTCATCTGTGTTTTCTTTCCATTCATCTGTGTTTTGATTGATTTGGAATGATATCGCAGTTGGGAAAAACCTCCGACGATGATCATCTGGCCTGGATTCAAGTAACTTTGACTGCCTCTTCCATATTATTCTTGGGCTTAAACGTGGGTCTTTGTCGAGCTGCTCCAACTCCGTTGCTTCGTCCTACTGAGACTTGGATTATTCTAGAAGAGCAAAATACTGACCAGGGTAATTATTACCTTTACCATTTTTCTATTTCAAATATTTAAAATGATATAGTCTATGGTCTACCATTTATGTGCACTGACACTGTGCGGTAAATTGCAATGGGATTATTGTTTAAGTGAAAGCGATTTTTTGTTGAGAGGAAAGATATGACAGCCTGACTTTTCTTTAACATCTTTAGTAACAAATATATTTATTGAAACTTTATTTGTGCATTACTATAGACTACTAGGGTCTCATGAGTCATGGATAAAGGATTGGACCGATTGGTGGGGTTGTAGAAATTAATAAAATCGATACATAAATATATATTGAGTTATTGAGATGGAGATAATGAAGCTTTACACACAATTTTGTAACTTAGATGAATAACTTTAATGATATTAATCAGTTCTATCTTTTCTGTTACTTGTCAATAGAAAATGTATTTGGGTTTTACTAATAAGCCGTAGTTGAATATTAAGGATAAAAGACACGATTAAAATTGAAGTTTGTTGTGGAAGAACTATATAAATCTTATATGTTTGACAAATTGAGAATATCTTTGAATAATACTTGATGATTTGTATTATCAATTACGTGCGTATAAAAAAGTTCTA